>PVJO010022659.1:0-27590 GCA_004026905.1 Hystrix cristata | reverse complement strand
ACACACACACACACACACACACACACACACACCCCTGGGCGCATGCCCATGCGTACACATAAGCTGTACATTTAAACCACCTTTACTTTGGTTTTGCTTCAAAATAACTGATTAATAATGCTATCTTAAGAAGGAAAAACTGTGAATTAGATCAAATGTATATATGATTCTTATTGCACTACTTTTCTACTTTCTGTGACTATTTTCATTCCTAACAAATTTCTCAGCCTCTATCGCACTCTCACACTTCCGAACAACTTTAATAAATACTCATTCACACGGAAAGTATCAATTTGTTCTGGATATGCACAACTCATCAGTTGTGCATAATATCAGTACTCTGAGGACCTTTGTGAACAAAATGGTGGGAAAAAAGAATCAAGGCTGTACCACCTCTGCATAGGTGATATTAGACTAACCTGCTGGATTTGGAAACAACAGCATAGATTTTTTTTTTTTTTTGTGGTACCGGGGATCAGGCCCTTGTGCTTGCAAGGCAAGAACTCTAATCACTGAGCTAAATCCCCAGCCCATAACAGCATAGATTTAAACTGGTTGGATTCCCTAGTTTTGGATGCTGTCAATACTTATGGAAAAGTATTCTAATTCAAGACATTGACAACTGTGTTGAATTTTCAGTTGCCAATGGCAATTAAAAACTGTATTTTACAATGTTCCCTGTGCAAAGCATCTGTATTGTGCACTAATGCATGTAAATGCAATCCTAAAATACATTTAAAACTGAATATATACATTAGTTATCCATGATGTCGTGAGGTACTAGGCATGCAAACAATCTTTTGCAGTCTCACACCGTCTAGTGTTCCAATAACGTCCTCATGAGAACGGTTTGAAACTAGTTCCTGAACAGCTTAGTGCTAGAGATTCTTCTCCTTGCAGGAATTCTTCCTTTGCAGCTTGTGAAACCTTTTCACATCATTTGGACAGATGAGATGCTGAGATTGTTGCTCTCTCCACTTTACTTTTAAATGTGAAAGTACTTATAAAATATTCTAAATATTACCTGTACATTGTCTTTGCCTATTTTTAAAATGTAGTAATGAGGAAATTTAAATTTCCCTAAATTTAAAAGAAAATTTATTTTCAGTGAAATACTCATTTTTCAAACAAATCTTGCCACCAAATTTCTTGAAATAGTTGGGATTAAAAGAGGTTGATCTCTGTCCAATTAGGTGTCACTGTTTCATAGATTTATGCTTAATCGAAACCCCAATGATTCTTTGGTGTATATTTTGCAAAAAGACAATAAATGACATTATTCCTGCCGTAGAATTGCTTAAAATATCTGTAATTTGTAGGTACAAGGCTCTGAGAAAAGCATCCTTTAAAAAATTAGGTAGTTCCTATAATTTAACATTAAAGGACACCAGGAAAAATACACTACCTTATTAAATTCCTTCTATCTTGATATGGTTGTTCATTTACCCATCCACTGAGCCAAAATATTAAGCCCAAACTATGGTCTGACGGATGTGCTACAGGTTAAGAAACAGAAATAAATGAGTATTTTATTTTGCTTTCTATATAGCAAGAAATACAGATAAAAATCTAATAATGACTGTATGATGTGATAAGTGTTTGGAAAAATAGAGCATTATGTATCAGATTTTAGGAAAAAGAGTAATTCCATAAGCATTATTGTGTCACATTTAACATAAAATATTTTAAAGAATAAGAAGCAAGGATAGGACCAGAATGAAGTGATTAAGGTATTCTCCTTGCAGCCAAATTGAAGGTGGTACAAAACAATTCCTTAAGTAAGGTACATGATATCTAATACAATATTTTTTAAATCGACAAATTATAGACTATAAGATAGCTGCCTGTTTGGGTAAGAGAAGTTTTATTGGGCTCTCACCAAGTCGTACCAAGGAGTAAAGATACTTCAGGAAGAGGAAACAGAATGAAAACACTTGTAAAGATTGGTGCCTGGAATGTGACCTGTTTAAGAATGACAATTGTCCCCGAGTTTGAAGAGTGCTCAAAAGAAAATTTTATTGTTGTTATTATTTACTTTGAAATTTTGAATTATAGAATCATTTCAAGTTTCTTTACAGTTTCATTCTTGCAGGAAATAATGGAATAAGTTAATTAACTTAAAACTGCTTATATTCATTTGAAGAAATCATGGACCTTTGGTAATATCTGCTGAACCGGACAGTTTACTTCCAAGTTTAAGGAACTTGATAAATAGAGAGGAAAGAAAGATGTTTTAAAATGATTGAGAAAAAGGGAGATAAGGAATTCCAAGACCCTGTTGCAAGACAGACATATTTAGAAGACATAGTTGCAAGTAGATGCAAGATTTATAGAAAGGGCACATGTAACAAGGACAAGTATATATGGGGAACATTTAATTTTTCTTTTAAAAAAATTCTGTGTCTATTTTACAAGGAAATAAATGAATATATGTTATATACATTTATTAATGTATATTATCTTATAACCCCAATTACAGATTGATTTTAGGCATGCATTGTGTGTGGAAAAGCAGAGCATCTTTGAAGTATTAAGAATTTGACGTGTATATAGAGCAGAAGAAAACAGACACGAATAAAGATAACTGAATGTGGTATACCCGATCCTGTACCACATGAACACAATGATTATTTTTCTATTTTTATATACATTATATAATACATATGTATATTTTAGCTGCACGCATGTAATTTATATGCAGATTAAGACTGCATGTATTCTAGAGATAATTATCTGTGGACTTCAGTTTTTACACAATAATGAAGTAATTCATAATGTAGAAGATGTCTTGACCCAGGGATAAACCTTTAAGACATACTGGCATAACAGCTTCAAATCTGGCTAGGTCATCAATTAATAGCTACATGTTAAAGAATTCCAAGGGAATCTAGATTTAATATGCAACAACCCAGACCCTGGATACCTTGTTGAAAATAGAATGTGTCATGTACATCAACGCATCTATTGTGTGTCCTTGAAGACTACCTATGGCTAATATCCTTTAAAATAGAAATAATTACAGGCAAATTCAAAGCAATGTCAAAGACAATAATGCATAAATTAGGTATCGCCAAGTTCCATTACGTGCTTGTCTCCATTCCCAGGAGTTTACAAACAAAAAGTTGGCATTAAGTATAGCATCAGAAAGATTAACCAGAGTCATATCAAGATAGCTTTTCTACCGGCAGGTTTATCATTATTTTTAGTACAGTTTTGACTGAGCAACCACTACATATGAACAAATGAGAGAGAGAGAGAATAACAAAGTAAAAGATGCCTAAAGCAATGAACAGATTTTAATGCTTTTTTAAAAAAGCATCTATCTCTCTAGTGTCTGTTTGCGATGGGAAGTTTGAGGGAAGGCTTCACGAAATTCTGCAACAAATAGAAAAATGCACCTGACTCCATGAACATATGTAGTTCACGGCACTCGGAGCACGATCATGGGTTCCCTAGACAGGGTGGTCACCGTGGGCGTCGCGTGCACGGTTTGTCCACTATCCTTCTTTCATGCAAACACTATCCGCCCCAGCTCTTTATTTTTAGACCTTAACTTAGCTACATAAGTACTTATTTTTTTTGCCTTAGTTATTACAAAATTCTTTTAACAGTTTGTATTTTCCATATTCAGTTATATTTATTACCTTATGCCATGACAGCCTTCTGATATAAGGGCGTTTTCCACTATTATGATTGTGAAGAAACTGACATCCCCGAATTAAGAGAAAAAAAATAAATATTGTTATATCATTAAGAGGAAGTGAAAAACTTTCAGGTTCAAAACACAGCTCGTGCCAAATCTGACTCAACCAACAATCGTTCACTCCCCTGTGTGCTGCGGCAAGTGTCTCGGTCGCTACCTTCAGATTTCATCTACCCACCACTCTCTCCCGCCTTAATGATGCTCAGTTAATAGCTACCAGCTGAGTGATTCAGATTTAGGACTAAGCTTAAGTCTAAGTCACTGCTGTTTTTAGTGTATTCTATCTTCACTCATTTTCTCAAAAATGACTCTGTTCTTTATTTTCCTACTGAATTCTTTCTTTCCTTTCAAACTCTTCCTTCAGTTTTTGACCAAATCAAATATACTATAACTATTCCTGGATAAAATTTCTTACTTTAGGAATCTGTTCCTGACCTACTGTGATCCCTTATGAATTCTACATCGTGGTATGAACAGAGTTCCTGTCATTTTCTTGGGGTTATCATGCAGTCTACTGTCAACCAAAGTATATGTCAAGGAATCTGAAAAGCTGTGAGCCTGTTGAGACCTGCGTTTAAAATGTTATGTAATGCAGTTGACGTTACTAGTGTATCTTAATATCTGTACCAGGCTGAGATGTGGACCAAATGCCTGCTTTAGAAGAACCAGGAACTAGAGAAGGTCATCAGAATTAATATTGTCTATCTCTTGCAGAACTTCATTCATTCATTTTTTCATTTAATTTACATTTATTTATTTAATTATTGATTCTCTAGTCCTGTTCATTTCCCTTTTTTATCTGTTACAGCCCTAGAACTAATACTCTAAAGTCTTCATTTCAAGCCAGAGGAAAATCTTTCAGTCAGACTGTCCAAAGGGTAAACAAAATTAAGTCCACTTTGCACTCTTATCCATGGGAGGCTGAAATGCATGGGATAGAGGAAAAGAGTCTGATGAAACCGGGATATAGAAAATTAGGCACCTATTAAGGCAACAACTCACATACCTGAATGCCACTTTGTATGTATCCTCAAATACAGTGACTATAAACAAGAATCTGAAAGAATGTAAAAATGCTTATTAAGAAACAACTCTAATGTACAAAAGGGAATGAGAAAGGCTTTCTATTTAAAAAAATCAAACACTTATAAGGAAGCCTTTCAAAGGCTCTTGGGGGTCATCCTTATTTTAAAAATATGTAATTGCAACAAAGCTGGATGATGTTATACGTGAAAAATGTACCTTAGAAATGTGGAAAAGATATGTGTTCTAGAGAGAGGCCTACTGACCTCACATCAATTCTAGTAAAGATGAAGAAAATAAAATCTACAAAACATAGTACCAAGAATTAAAAACACATAGAGTTCTCACCCTTTTGAACTAAGATAAAATACCAAAATATCATAGGAAACCTTAGAATACCATATTATCTGAGTTTATCCCTTAGCTTTTGCTGCATAACACACCAAGTGAGAATGCAGTAATTTAAAACAACACCCACTTAATTAGTTCACTCTTCTGGGCAGTTCTGTTTCAGTCAAACCTGCCCGTTATGAACCTGGCTCGTTCCTGAGTCCACATGCAGCAATTTTCCAAGGCTAGCAGATCCCAGGTGGCTTCACTCACATAAGTGGCAACTGTCTGACAATCAGTAGGGATAACAAAGGTGACCAGGCCATCATCATCCAGATGGCTACGCTCCATGTATCGCCACGGTGACACTTTCTCCAAGAGCAGAAAAAAGACAAAAAAGCTGCAAAGCCTCTTACACATTGGAACTTGGAATTGGTACAATTGTATTGTCTAATTTCCATTGGTCATAAGTATTCTCAGGTCGCCCTAGATTCAAGGTGTGAGGAAATAATTTCACCCTTTTTGGGGAAGAGCTACAAAGACTTTGGAGGTCAATTTTTTTGGTAATCTATAGTATGCAGAATAATAAAAAATTAGATGCTGAAAATGGTACCATAAAGTTAAAAAAAATTCTATTTACCAAGCAATTTAAACATTTTTTAAAAGATAGACAATAACAGAGAAGTTTGGACTTGAAGAACAGCTTAGCTATTGTTCTGCATATATCAATTATTTATAAGTTATACAGTATTCAGTAGCAAAAAACTGGAGTTTTTATTATCTATGATTCAGTAATGTGGCATAATCTATGGCAATATTGAATAATGTAAATAATTTATAAATATCTAGAATGTTCTATATCCTATGCTTGATACTAAAATGTTAAAAAAAAAATCCCAGTTTCTATCCTTGTGGATTATGCAGTCATGGAGGTGAGATAGATAATAAAAAAAAGACTTAAGCATCTATGTACCATCAATGATAATTGGTATGAATAAACCATGAGGTTCAAGTGTAGAAGTAAGAGGAAGTGGAGAGTGAGGGTTGCTATAAATGCTCAAGATAATATCTATTGGAAAGTTACCTAAGGCCTAGATTACAAATACTATAATTCTATTTAAAAGATTATGCTCATGTAAATGTTAGTGTTACGGGTGTCCACAGAAACGATCTAGCTAATTCTCTTCTAGACAGAAATAATTGGCCTCTAGAAAAGAGATAAGATTTGCTGAATTCCCCCCAAATATTTGGAATATGCATGTCTTTATACCACTATACTCCCTTCCTCTTGTTCTCAAAGACAATTTTTTGAATGTTCTTTATACCCACTTGTGAGTTAGATAAATCCTGATATAACAGAAAAGAATGTTGGTTTGAGGAATTTTACATTACCCTGTATTCCTTTGGGGGCAGATACAGGATGATAAAATATCTTATAGGAGTTGCAAGAAAACATAATAGTTCAAGGAGATCTAACAGCCAGTTTGACATGGTTACCTCCAATTTGCAATTTAGTAGTTGTGTACTCTCAGGCTTCTTTGTGCTTCAGTTTCCATATATGCAAAATGAGGATAAAAATGTCAGTATTTGATTCAGAGTATTGGTGTAAGAATTAAATGAGTTTGCACCTGGATAGCACATAGTAAGTCTCCACTAAATGTCTTCGGATACTATCCAAATATTTGTTCATAAATCTTAGGATTGGACCTGTCTTAGTTATTTTATGGTCACTTGACACAGTACCTGGCATTCACTACTTAAAGGAAGAAAGGTCTATTTTGACTCAAAGCTTGTAGAGGTTTCGGTCCAGAGACTCTGCTACCTCCAAGCCAGGACATCATGACAGAGGACAAACCACTCATGGCATGGTGGCAGGACACAGAGAGGGATCAAAGGAGGAGGGAAGGAGAAAAACCGTTTTAGGGTTCGCCCTAGTGACTCAAACCCTGCAATCAGGCTTCACCTCCTAAATCACGTTTAGCTATAAACTCATCAGTGGACTAACTCAGTGATAAAAATATAATGCCCCTATGATCCGAACCACATCACAAGACCCCCACCTATGAACACATGAGGCTTTGGGAGGACATAGAGATGTAAATCATGACAGAGCCCGAGTCACAGTTCCACAATTTGCTAACTAGGGTACAGACCAGGGTATAAATAGTCTAATGGAAAAAAAAAAAAAAAGAATTGAGAAAATTCTGAAATTTCAAAGAATAGAATAGAACATACTTGCCAAGGATTGTCTCATTTATTTTTGTGAAGAGCAAGTGTAATTAAAAATAACACCCAAAATGCTTTTGTCTTATGATTTCCTACTTGAAATTTCAAAAGTTGGAGTCAAGAATTATGCTAATGAAGATTCTTCATTTATTTTCGCTTCCAAAATATTCTATTCTGTTCACTCTTCTGAATGCCTCAGGTCATTCATTGTCTAAAGAATAATTATTTAGGTAAACTAACAAGAAACCATTCTTGCCAAATCTCTGTAAGAACTGAGTGATTGATGCCCTGTCATTAATTCACATCCTGATCAAAATGAGGACATTTTGGCAGCCATATGGAGTGTGGGTGGGGCTCCACGACTCCTCTTTCCCACAACGAACACACTCAAAAGCTGTAAATGTCCTTCATGTATGCGAATGTTTGGGAGCTGTCAAAAGTACATATTCAGATGTTATGATATTTTAGATTTATGTTAATATACCACAGGGTTAGCATGAGAAGTCAGGAAATGTCACTCACACATGACTTTGGTAACTACTTCTATCACCCCACCACATGTCTTGTCACATTCCACACTGTTCTGGAAGTGGTTCATGTTGCCACTTGATCTTAACACTCCAAATTATCATCAGATCCCTCTGGAAGAGTCTCTGGCATTCCTTAATTTCTGTGTTGTGCAGTCCATGTCTGGTTAATCATAACATATATCTTCCAAAGCTTCGAGTCAATTTTGATTACCATCTGCTGCACATTTAAAAGTCATTTCTGTGATGGAGTGGCCAGACTGAGATGCGTTACACCAAAACCTTTATGTCAAAGTGCAAAAGTTAGTTTTGATAAATTTAATTGAAAGGCATTCTTTCAAAAGGACATTACCCTTGACTAAAATATGGAGCATTTTAATTAGTTTCTTTTTTGTTCTTTTTAGTATTTTTTATATCTTCTGGGAAACATTAAATCTGTCATGCTTCCGTTACACAATTTCTAGGGAGAGAAAGGATCTACACTCGTAAAATAAATGGTGCTATGTTACTCCTGGGAGTTTACTGAAATATCATCAAAATGTTGAAAGTTTGAAAGGCAGAGAATTTGGATTCTTAAAGAAAGTATTGAGGCTTTCTGGATTTAAACATCTCTTTTCCCAAACTCCACTGAACCCCAAACAACAACAACTTCACGGGATTTAGTTATTTGACAATGCAGTGGATGCAGATTAGGGAGATTCATTTTCTATCTAAATTATTCTAATCTTACAGGTGACATTTCGTACAGCTTGAACAGTCTTTGTGTCTATAATAACATAATTTTATTACTGTTATTTGTGGATTCTCTTCTTTGTTCTTACCTTCCTCATCAGCACCACCTTAATAAATAGGAAGCATTTAAGCATCAGTTCTCACAATCATCATCCTCTAAGTTCTATTTAGATATTGGTATATATGGAGCACATTTATATGCCCAGGAGAACATATAGAATTGCACCCAATTATTTCTGGTCTTAATTCCTACTACTAATTTAAAGGAGGAAATGAATTTAAACACTTCATCATCAACAACAAAATGTGCATTCAAACAGAGGCAAGAACATGGATAGGGAATCTCCTCCACTACTCCATCATAACAGACCTTCAAAATATTCTAGGTCCTTCGATGAATTCATAATACTTACATATTTTTGAATATGTATCACATGCCAGAATCTGTGTGCAGAGCTCCAGCCCTTACTGCCTTCTGATCTCACCTGCTGGCAGTGGACTCAGCCTTGGGAGGCTGTGCTAACCAAGCAAAAATCAAGACACTTCACAACCTGTAACAAGGAGGCTTCTGCAGGGCTATTTATACAATGAGTAGGCTGGAGAACTAGTCTACAGGGACTATCATCCATTCTTTTTCAATGAGGCTCAGAGTACCAGAAATAATTTACCTCAAACAATAACTCCTTACCCTCCAATGATACTCCTATTCTATACAATTGTAGGACTTACATGAGGTAAGAACTGTATCTAAAGTACATGTGACTTATAGTTTCATTTCTTAAAGTCTTTTCAAAAGCTGATCCTTTAAGTCTTAAAAGCTGGAGTTGTACGTTTAGAAGCAAAACAGATTATGCAAAATTTCTAGTATTATGCAGAATAATGTTGATGTACATTCTCAACTCTTACTTACATGAAGGTGGAGAAATCAATTGTTGGCCTATATCCTGTCTCTGTAGTCTACATTTGCTGATAATTTTGTATCTGAAACTTTTCTTTGCTTTTCTTTTTTCCTGTCAGATGATAAAGCCGTGATTTTAATGTGCTTTTTTATATGATCAAATAACGCCAATAAATCTTCAATGATATCTGGTAGGTTAACATCATCACAAATTTTGAAAATGAGTTATTTTTTCATCAGAAAACAATTTATATTTTAATCATAAATTCAATATTTAATCAATATTTCTTTATCAATTAAATTATCTAATGATATTTTCTACTAGGTTTCAAAACTGAGGTTCAATCCACTGGAAGGCGGAGGTCAGTTTCTGGGAGAAAGAAGAATAATAAGGCAAGATTAAATGATGACATCATCATGGTTTAAAATTTACAACTTCTGCCTTTGGGGAAGAGAATAACTCTATTTAAGATTTTCACAATACATTTAAATGTGTACTGACCATCAGCAGATTAATAGAACAAAGTTTATAACATTACTATTCTTGGCTAGAGGAGCCCGTATAGAAGCATCGCATAGAAGCTAAATGAAATCCTTTTTCAAATAAGGAGGATTGTATACTACAAATGAAAATTAAAATTGTCACTCAAGAATACATTTGAGGAGGAAGTAGGAAGTAGTTCTTATTCAGAAATGTGATGGTTTGCCAAAGTTTATATAACCATAAACCAAAAATCTGTTTATTTAAAATAAGTTGCAACGAATGATATCTGGCTTTAAAAGTGTTTTGTTTTAAATTTATTATAATTAATCTCATTTTGTCATTTGCATGACACATCTTCCCAAAGGATATCAAGACATTTAACAAAACCTAGAAGTAATGGCAAAGTACCATGGTAATTGGTGTTAAATGGATCGTTTGTTAAAGTGTTTCATTATAGTTGCTCATCTCTCTTCAATTTTATTCCTTTTCTGCCTACTCTCAAATGATGCCAATTATCTAAAAACCTGAGTAATAATTTATTAAGCTTCATTTGTCAGCTTATTAACTTGGTCCTTTCTGTTCTCTTTTCCAAATCCTCCATTGCACAATTATATCCAACAATACTTTTAATTATAACATTATTATATCTTGTAAAGGTATTTATCAATGTCCATTAAAAAGTATAGAATAGAAATCCCATTTTAGTTTCTACAAATCCCTTAATTGTAATTGTGTATTTTCTGTGACTTTGTATGCTCTGTTTGGCTTCTCAAAATTAGATTTATTTATTCCTCTGTACTTTCCACTAATATTTAATCACTTTATAAATTTACATAACTTTTCTATGAGGCTTGAGATCAATATCAGGCACTATTTTAAAAAAGAATGCTTAACTATTCCCACTGACCTTGTAAAACCTTGTTCCTTAGGTAGACCTATATACATAGATATTTTTAAAAGCATTAGTATATTCATATTTTTTAAAATGAGTGGCTTTCTGTTTCATGCATATACAATAACCAAAAAGTGGTAAGGATAAAATTCATTGACCAAAGTGAATATGGATATTGTCATTTTCATGTTTCTGAAGCTGGCCTATGGAAACATGAGCTCACCAATTTACTTAGAGTAAAAATCTGTGTAGCCCAAAGAGGGCTTGTTGGGTTCCCAACATTTATAGTCTCTACAGAAAATGCTTTCCTGAGTGCCTTGGTAGTGACCACTGATTTTCAGACCACACGTCCATGTATGCAGTTTCTACACTCATAATGCCTATCAGCCCTGAGTCAGACATCTGGCCATTTTAAGTTCAAAGTTTCATTCATACTTCACAAACATACATACTTATTTGGTGTTTGAAAAATAACATGGTCACAATGTAGGTGACTTCACACTCAAAATCAATCTTCAAGGGTTAAATTTCCCAGGGAATAAAGGGTTATATATTATATTGTCTTGGGAAGCTATAAGAAGTTGAAAAAAATTCATTTCCACTTTTAATTTTGAACTCTGTGTTCATTGGGTACAACAGATATACTCTGAAGGAAAGTGGGATTTTGTTAAGCACCCACAGTAGACCTGGGTGCTGACCCTGCTCTTGCCAAGACACCAAAATACATGGTGAACATGTTGATCATCAGCACTGGCTATATGTAGCCAATATCTTCCCACACAAGTCTGAGAATGGGTTTGATTGGGAGAAATTCTCATTTTACAAATGAGGAAATAAACAGTATAAAAAGGTACGTTGGAGTTGAGGTTTTAATAGACTTCATGTGGCACTGAGGTTAAGACTATTACTCTTATACATTGATGCCTCCTGGGTTCGTTTTGTAAGGGATGTTGTAACAAAGTACTACGAACTAGGTAGCTTAAAATGACAAGAAAAATTATTGTGTCAGAATTCTGGAAACTAGAAATCACGGACATGGAGGAGGGGGGACTTGAAAGCAAGGTTTGGGTTAGGTTGTGATTTCCTTATACCCTATAAGGATTTTAAAAAATATTTGGTCATTTCTAGCTTCTGGGTTTTATCAGCACTCCTTAAGCTTTTTTGGCTTGCAGATATATCACTCCAATCTTAGTGATCGAGGTTCATGTTTATCTCCATCCTGTCATTTAGCCTAAAACAAAATAGATGCTTGATGCATACTTGTGAATTTGAGCTGAACTGCTTTCTATTGAAGTCTCACAGAAAAAGAAGTAAATCAGCAGAGCTTTATTTAGGGTTCTTTACACAATCCTACCAATGGATCCCTTGGCTGTAGTTTCTTGATGAAATACTTCTTATAAAATCTGGCTGAATCGGTGATAGCAGGGAATGATGTTATATTTTCCACACTAGGGCAGAAGAGGATGCTCTGTATTCAATTCCACGAGATGAAGATAACCATGTGGCCCTGCCTGATAAAATTTTAAATCTTGATTTGCTTAAAAATGAAATTAAGATGTTATATTAGTCTCAGTTTTCCTGAAAAGCAAAATAAATTATAGAGAGAATATGTGTGTTTAAAGAGACAATTTAAAAAGAAGTATCGCATGCAATTGAAAAGGGTAAGAAGACCAAGTGCCTGCATTCTGCAAGCTAGAGAATAAGGAGACCTGCTGGTGTATTTCCAATCTCAGTCCAAAGGCCTAAGATTCAGAAAACCCTCTGAGGCAAGTTCCAATCTGAGTCCAGGAGAAGTTCTGCGTTATGATAAAAAATACACAGAGAAAGAGTGAAATCTCTCTTCTGTAGTTTGCTCTATTCAACTTAACAGATTAGATGAAGCCAGCCCTCACTAGGGAGGGAAATTTGCTTTACTCAGTGTACCAATTCAAATGTTAACCCATCTTGAAATACCTTTACAGACACACTGTGACCCAGTCAAGTTGAACACAAAATTAATCACCTAAAATGTTATACTCACATTTTGCAGAGAACAATTTATGTATACCTACTAGCTCCCTGTGAGGCACAGTTCGCCTTCTGTCCTTGGACCCCACCATCCAATACTCAGTAGAGCTGTAGATGATAGTGTTGGTGAAGGCGAAGCGCGACATTGTCAGAAATGTGGGGCGCATTTCTGATGGTGAATCAGCATACTTCATCCTAAGGATTCTGTGTTGGTTACTACTCCCTCCATAACCTGTTTTCACTTTCACTCTCCTTTAGGCTCCACATGTAATGCAGGATTCTTTTTTCAGACGTAAGTGGAAACTGTAGGCAACATGTAATTGAAATACCATAAAGTTTTGAATTCAGACAGATCCATATAAGAATGCCAGATCTGTTTCTCAGAATGGCTTGACCTCTACGAGCCATCATCTCCCATTTGTAATGTGGAAATTAACATACATCTCAGTGGTTATTTAGAAGAATAGTTGCGATGATAAAACGATACGCCAGAAATATTATGCTTGGCTTCACAAAAATAGCAGGAAGTAGAGTTGAAATATGAAATCAGAGGTTATTTAATTACTTAGCCCATGGTCTAACAGCAAAACACAGCCTTCAGATAAAATTCAGCCCATTGCCTGCCTTTGTAAATAGATGCATATTACCAAAGAGCCATGCCCATTTTAAAATTTCTCTATTTTCACAAAATAAAATAAACGTGACAGAAACAAAAGCATAAAATATTTACCATTTGGTTTACTGCATAACAAATTTGCTAAACTCCTTACTTGAAACATCACAGCCTACTGTTGGGGTTATTTATGATTATGCTTGAATTAAGTATATATCAAAATACAGAGCCAGGCACGGCAGCACATGTGTGTAATCTCAGCACTCAGGAAGTTGAGACAGGAGGACTGCCACAAGTTGCAGGCTCGTCTGCTGAGCTACATAGTGAGTTCGAGGCCAGCCTGGACTACGTAGCCAGACTCTCTCTCTTTTCATATATATATGAAGCATTGATGATAAATGAAAATGAAACTAAAACCTATCAGAAAGTCCAATTATGTCAGCAAATTAGGCAGGTCCTAGTATGCTCACTGTCTATTGAGGAAATCAGATTTGTCAGCAATTGGGTAAATAACAATATAAGACACACGCCATTTATCTAGTAGCTTTCTATTTTAACACTAAATTATTGTAGTATGTCCCTAATGGTATAAATGTATACCATACTTGCAATGTTGCAACACACTAATAATAATAAAACTAATATTAGTTATATCATTACTAACAAGTTGTCACTCTTACATTGACATGAATTATTCTTTCATGGACAGATGGACAGTATAATTCAGGAAACCAATTGCTTTTTCTCATACCATGTCTAAAAAATGTAGCATTCTGTGGATTACTGGGTATTTCTAGTACAGACAAAAATGATTTAACTACCTCTAGGTAATCTAAGTGTTGTATCTCATCAAAAAACATATTTTTAAAATGTACCATTTGTGGATATATTTTAGATGGCTGCTAAAAAGTCTTTGCAACAGACTTACTAGAATTAGGAAATTAAGGTTATCCCTATAATAGTTCAGTTTTGTCAAAATCACATGTTAGAAGAAGAAAAAACCTCCCTGCTGAATTCTGCAGAAGAAACTGACCTTTTAAAATGATTATTTTTAAAAATATTAAAATAACCAAGTGAAAATTTAAGTGTTTTAAATTAAGAAATTGATTAATGTATATCTATAAATTTGCAAGTGATTTTTCTGTAAGCAAAAAATCAAGTTTTAATTGATTTTTCACATTGTATTCTGAACAATAGTGTTTTGTACCTCTTGAATAATTCACAAGTTTGAACCCTAAGGCATATTACACATGTGTGTATATGTATACTAAATATATATATATATATACACACACATACATATATATGCAGAGATACCTCATCATTCTGGTAGCAAAGGTCAAAAGTATAAGGTGACCATAACTATAATGGGCTGGGAGATTTGGTAAGAATGTGGAGCGAATTGCTGTGTTACATTACCATGTCAAAATCATATTGCTAAAATTTTGCACTGCTAGGCAGTAAACTAGAAAAAAAAAAGAAATCGAGAAAGTGTTAATTTTTAAGCAAGTTTGACAAAGATTGAGTTTCATATGACAAATATTGTCAGCAAGACAGGATTCTGTCAGTGGAAGAAGTTTAAACATTAACAATTTCTGTCAGGCTGTTGACACAATCATGGCAGACATTTCCCAAGATGCCGAGATGACTGCTGGCATTTGTCAACAATCCTGTCACAGTGACAGCAATAAGACCATGTCTGGAAATGTGACAGTTTTGGCTTTGTGCTCCCCTGAGCAATAGCCCAGGTGTTCACAGAAAGTGTGGGAAAACCCATATTTCTGCATTGTCATTCGAACACGGAAAACACAGGAGGAAAATGAGCTGTCACTCCAATTCCCATGATGCCTTGCTGCTTAGCATAACTCTACAGTGCGGCCCTGGGTCCACTGGTCCGTACTCTGACAGATAATTAAGAAGGCAGCAGCTTTTTCTAGACGGCTCTTCCTCATAATTTGCATTTTAGCCAGAGGCGACCAGTTATAAAAAAAACATGATGGAAAGATGGTAAGAAGCCAATTAGATGGATGGATGGCTGACTGACAGCTCTCTGGTATTATGACTCCAGATTTCAGACTACACAGCATGGCAGTTTTCTACAAGAACCAACTTTTTTGCAGGTTGGTAAAGCTGTTAAATGTGGAACTATATATAGCGCTATATAATTTTTGCAAAGCTGTACATTTTCCTTAAATAAGCATGTATTCTTTTCAATCAGGGTTTGCATTAAACAAGTTTTCACAATTTAATCACAACTTGCATCGCTAAATTTAGCAATATTAAAATTCCAGACAACTTGTAGGCACATTAGCTGTGCCAGTAGTGAAGTGATTAAAAAGCTGAGAACCACGTTGAGCCAGCAGAGATAAAGTGAGCTAATAATTAAAATGTCTGTGCTAATATGCCTTCGGAACTTTGAAATGTACATTGTTTGGTTTTAAGCAACTAATAAAAAAGTTCTAAACTTCCCCTCCATCTTGAGGTCCTTTACACATATATATTTTCTTATGATTCTTGTTCTTGGTCTAATATATGCCTGTGTGTCTGTTACTTCAGCTAATTTTAAAATTAAAAAAATAAACTGTTAGTCAGCTTCCAGTTTGGCTGTGATGTTCTCTAGCTTCTAGCCAATAGGAATCAACTCTGCATAATATTGTCCAATTTGGAAACTTAATCAATGTTTCCCATGTGTTGCATGCTGTGTGTGTACATATATACAAGACACACATGTGCACACATACTTTTTTGAAAGCCAGCTATTTTCTGTTAGAGTGACACATCTCCATCTGTAGTTTGAAATGAGGGATTTTCTTTCAAGTTGCAGGGCTCCCTCAGATTTGTTTTGGATCTTGTAAGAGTAGGTAACCATTTCCCTGGGAGTTGAAATTTAAATAAGGAACATTATCTAAACCAGAAGTGTGAGTGTGTTTTCTTACTGTGGGTAATAGAGCTTTCATAAATGGAGGCTGAGTACTAAAACAATGGCAGGTCTGAATGCTTTCATTCGTATAAAACCAAACAATGCACATTTCAAAGTTCCATAGACATCATTCAGTCCTCACTGTTGTCAAAATCCACAACACATACAAAGCATGAATGAGAATGTATTATTATATGTGTACTAATTCTTCTGTTTTCTTTTTCACTTGTACTGGTATCAGTCTGTTTGTTTGGTTTTTTTTAATATACCATATTTTTGGAATAAGATGCTTAGTAGACTCATAACAATTATAAAAAATACTCTATTTGTACATAAATGGAAAGTTTCAACAAAAGTTTAAGGGAGTAATCATAGTTTCATAAACAACTTATCAAATTAGAAAGGAATAAATACATGTTGGCTTTCATTAGAAATGGTAAAATATATTTTCCTGTACAAATAGTATAATACTAGTAGAAAGAGAAATCTTCCTGAAAAAAATGTCTATAATTTTTTAAAGAAACATGTCTCTTTATGATAATTTAAGTCTTTATGTAATCAAAATACACTCTCACGATTCAATGTTTTCGTTCCTTCCTCCATGCTAGTGTGATAAAGACTACCTAAACTACAGTCATCCTTAAAATAAGGAAAGGCAAAGCTCCGAAACATTTGCTTATTTGGTTGGCTATTCATGTTCAGAGTCTGGCTGCCTCTTTTCTTCCTCGTCCTTATCTTTCTCCAGACATTGATCTTTTTATTGATATTTTCTTCCTATTATATTCTCTTACTATGGTACACTGTTAATGCATTGTAGTTTGCCAAGATCTAGAGGAAGTTGTCCTTTGAAAATAATTAGAATTGAAATTTTAGGAATAAAGTGTTATAAACAAATTTTAAAACAACTTTCCTTGACAAAACTTTTTTATCTAAAGTGTTTTTAGACAATTTTAAGTGAAGTATGAGGAAAAACATTGAAGTAAATTCTTAAAATATTAAATTTGAAAGAATGATTACATCACTGTATAGCAAAGAAATATATTTCTTAATAAAAATAAAGTATGTCATCATCAAAATGAAGAGACAAGTCACCACAAGACTATAGGATTGTGTCTGAACTAATTTGTAATTTGAGTGGCTTGAATTTGAACTGGAACCGGAAAGGAAAAAAAAATCTTAAAAATCATGTTTTCAGAGTGTTTATATTTATAATTAAATATTTGGTTGAAGATTTGCTTTGTCAGATTTAAAATAAGATATTTGATAACATAACATTTGGAGGTCTGCCTCTCACACACACACAAATAATAACTTATGATTCATTTTGGAAATAAATTTTCTGTTCAGTGCATTTGACACTGAGCAGGGGAAGAAAGAACATAAAAACACTTAAGGTGAGAATGTTAGTTTTTTTTCTGTTTTTTTAAAATTTTTTCTAGAAATACAATCTCATTGACAAATTTAGAATAATTATTTAAAAACCTACATAAAACTATATTCTTCACTCAGTATTGGTGGGCAATTGCAAAAGTAAAATAAACATCTTTTAATATCTGTTAACTCATACCGTCTAAGAATAATATTAAGTAACATTAAAAACCATGTTATTAAAGAATAATATTATTTATCTAATATTGCAGCTCACAGACTTTTTTAACTTCCTCGATACCAAATCATTGTGCAGACCTCCAGTCCCAACATGTTGGTGAGGTATTTGATAGAGCACTTTCCAAACGTCAACATATTGCATAAAATCATCCCACGTTTCTGGATTTGTAATTGAGTTTGGCAGTTTACACACACAAACACATGCGCACATACACACACACACACACACACAGAGGCACACTCCTACACATCCATAATTTTGAGAGAGAAAGAGAGAGAGAAAAGAACTAGGCATAATGGTGCATGTCTGTAATCCCAGCACTCAGGAAGCTGAGGCAGGAGGATGGTAAATTCAAGCCCAGTCTAGACAACATGGGGAGACCCAATCTCAAAGTTCAAAATACAAAAATAAAGGGCTGGGGATTTAGCTCAGCAGTTAGGGTGCTTGCCTTGCAAGCATGTCCCCGAGTTTGATCCCTGCCCCCCCCCAAAAAAAATTAAAAAACAAAAATAAAAATAAAAAGACCTGGTGATGTAGCTCAGTGGTAGATCACTTGTGGTATGAGGCCATAGCTTCACTCCCCTACTTTACAGGAGAGAGAGAGACAAAGAGAGACAGAGAGAGAGAGAGAGAGAGAGAGAGAGAGAGAGAGAGAGAGAGAGAGAGAGAAGTGTTTATGGAGTAGAGGTACTGAAAGAAAAAGAAATCAGCAACGACTATGTTATATAATTTTGATATACTATGTTTACAAACTTTACAGAATTGCATTAAAATAAGAGAATTGAATAACATAAGGAAGTCCACCAAATCCAAGGAATATAGACAAAAACCAGAACCTTCCTAAGGAATAGAGTGGAATGTTGATTCCAATAATAGAATACACCCCCCCATTCTGATAATCATTCTATTAAATCTCTGTTCAAGCTCATTACAACCTGTCTCATGTCATAGCTAACTGTTAGTTTTGTTGTTGTTGTTGTTGTTTAATGTAGGGGCTGTATCTCACTTGACTTTTCATTCCTGTACCAATACCAACACATAGTAGAGGCTCAATAAATAGCAACTGAATATAATACAGACTTTTGCCTGGTTGTGCAACCATTAGTTGGCATAATTATATCAGGTTAACCACTCAAATGGTTGATTAGTTCTTGGACCCAGTTTGTGACTGAGTTGGTTGGTTCTGGTGTATTTCTCAAACAAAATCTGAGTAAAGTTGAAGTTCAATGGTACCTCAGTTCACAAACATAATTCATTCCAAGATTCTCATTGCAGAATTTGCTCCACAAATACAGGCATTGAAATCCAGTTGCAGCCAGAATCGTGGAACAAATTCTGCAACCAGAATTGTGGAAAGAATTAAATTTGTGAAACAAAGTACCACTAGTGCCTTTGTTGCAAGTTTTAATGAGCTATGACATTTCGTCACACAATCCAATCACCGCAGTCCAACAGGTGGGTGATACTGGGAACTAACAAATCCGTATTGATAAACATCTACTTTGTAGATATTGCTTCTTATATCTGTGACTTGTTATAACAGTTTGTTAGTTTATTGTTCATATTTCCACATGAAAGACTTTACTGTGTCTGTAGGTAAACATGGTGGAATATTGGCAATTTCTTATCATTTAACCCTATTTATTGACTCAATCATTTAAACCATCCCTGCAAGGTAAAAATTTAACAACTATTTTGTACACGTGACACCCTAGTTTAAAAAAAAAAACTTAATTAAATGTCATATTAGTATTTAGTATATGACCAGCAAATTTTGAAAGAAGGTCTTTCTGATTTCAAAGTTTCTGTTCTTTCCACTATTCTTGATTTTCTAAAACAATGTCATAATTATTAGTATGACAGTAGGTTCCAATTGTTATCCAAATATTTTTGTAAAAGAAAACTGCTAAATAAGGAATTAGTGGTATCATGTACCTTTGGTACCAACATTATTTATTTCAATTTTGTGCCTTTGTGTCAGCAAAGAAAACAGAAATTTTCTCATAAAGTGCAGAGGTTCAATTTTCTAAATAGGGAAAAGTTGGAAAATAACCTGTTCATAAGTCAATTTAGGTAGGTAGAAGGGAAAACATAAAAGGATAAGATAAAACTTATGCCTTCTTGGATCTCAGATTCTTTGACCAAACACACAAAACAATTCTGATACTTGATACGTATATTATAATGTTCTGCGAGAATCAAGTTCGATGATTGCCCCAGGAAAATGAAGAGGAGGTTCATTTGGGCTCATTTTTATGTAGTTTTAGCTTTACACTGCTGGTTTAGCCAAGAGAACACCGAAGCTTAGAGGAACAGCTTGAGCCTGGGTGTGAAGACTGAGGGTGCCAAATAAACACGTGTATCTAGAGCGCAAGGTGAATGCTGTGGGGGAGGCTTATGGAAGGATGAGGATGTTGGGAAATGATCTTGGAAAATCAGGCCAGAACAAAGGAGATACTTGTGTTACACCCTAAGAAGCTTATACTTCCTTCTACTGCTAATGGGAATCATCTCCGAGGCTTACAAGGATGTGACTGGGTTTGTGAATTAGGATGATTGCTTGCTAACAGCAAAATGGAGCAGGCTTAGAATGTAAAAACTTTGGTGACAGAGAAACCAACGTGGGGACTGCTCCGGTGACAGGCACGATAAGAAGCTGAGCTAAGACTGTGTCAGTGGATCACAGAGATAAAGGTTTCATTATGGCCAGCCTTAGCTGTAGCACAGCAAAATCACCGTGCTTCTTGCATTCTCTTCCAGGTTTTTAACATGGCAACAGTTTTACTTCTATTAGATTTAAGGCCTCAATGTGCTGGTAATTGCTCAATTTGACTGCTAAGCATAGTTCCCTGTCACCAAGGAAAAGCTGGAGCAAAAGAGAAAAATGTTTAAGTGTTTTCTTCTCCTTGGGAAAAATCATTATATTAATATTAATTTTTCTATATTTATATTTTCAACAGCAGGTCATACATATGCTATCTCATAGTTCACAGCTAGCCCCTCACTACTGAAATTGTGGGTGTTATTGCCAGACTGCAGCGATGCACAAGAATTGACGTGAGAAGCGAGGCGATTACTCACGCTCCCGCTCGCTCTTCTCTCTGGGAACTCTTAATCAATGCGGGGTGAGAGCCAGTCACCGAGACCGAGACTGGAGCGTTTGGGCTGTTTGTGGTGGAAGATGAGAAATTAAAATGCAATTATTATTCACATTGGAATATAAAGTAAAGAGCACAACCCAGGAAGAAGATGTGGAGGACAATAGAAATTAAGTTTTACTTACCGAGTCACTTGCTGTGTTGCATCTATCTAGTCCTTGAAATGCCAAAAACATTGTAATACGCTTTGACTGGAGGGAATGGTCTAGGGGGTTTATACTTCATTTCTATTTTGTTCCTGCAGATATATTGGTGTATAAACTCCCAAATGCTTGGAACATCTAAATATAACTGAATGTGAAGATTAAATCCTCGTATAGAAAAGTGCACCAAAACAAAAAAAAAAACCCTGTGAACCAAAAATTTATAAATGATTTCTAATCTCCTAGTCACTATAAAGAAGATAGATGATGAACCAAAATTCTAGTTATGACTTTAGAAGGTAAATTTTAATTTTGCTTTTCATTATGGCCATATCACTGTTTTATTTAAATATTAAAAAATAGCTCCTTAGTACTTACAAACCTGATTTGTCCATTAAATAACACTATTCTATGTCTAATTTGGAAAGGTTTTAGTCACAAATAAATGTTTGCTTTGACTTCTTCAGGATATTGCTGGTCATGTAAAAGACAAATGATTTAAATTCATATACATCTTGGTTATCTGAACTATTTTACTTTATGTTAGAGTGTGCCCACAAAATCATATTTCCTCAATTGTTTCCTTTTTAAAAAATATTATGTGTGATGCATTACCATTCCGTATCTTTTTCATATAGTTTTACTTCTTTCCTTATGATCTAGTTTATAGATAATGTAGTTATTTTCATTTTTTTAGATTTCAACTGCAGTTGCCCCATGGCCTGAATGTTCGACAACACACTGCCTACTACAACATTAGCAACTACGAGAATGAGTAACGTATCATGGAAATTCAAGTAAATTTTGGAGACCTCCATTAATATACCTTAACATCCCCTTCCTGCACACACATTCTCACACACTGATTTCCTTCCTTTCTCCTTCCGCCTGCTGGATCTGAGCAGATAAAATTTAGAGCACCATGCACAGTGTTCCCGGGGGCGGGGGTGGGGGATGACTTCGAAACTACTTCCTGCCGAATGGTACGCAGGCGCTGTTGGGCTCAGGGCCCACTGCCGTCTTTCTACTCTTCTCATGAGACCTGAGAGTTTTCTGGAGAGGAAAAAAGCTAGGCCAACACCTACGTACTTCAGCTTCAGGACAACTGAATGGAGAAGTATGTGAGCAACACAAGTTTGCCTCTTTTGTTCTATTTAATTTCCTTCCCGTTTAACCTCCTTGTTGTCATCTGCCTTCAAATTTAATTTCTCAAGATGGAAAGATAAAAGAATGTTTACATTATGAGATCTGTGTCAAGAAGTTATTATCCTTCATTTTTATTTTAAGGGCTATAATAGAAATTTCTAGGTTTAAATTAATGTACAATGCCTATTTTTGCTTAATTTCACTAAATGAATCAAATGCATAAAAAGGAGTGTGGAAAATTCCATTTTTTCACAATACCTCAAAAATATGAGCACTTCTTCAAAGTGTGTGATTCCTTACAGTGATTTAAGGGACTCGACATTATTGGTGTTATTCAAAATTATTTTAGGTGATTCTGACATGTTTGTTGTTCTATTTTTAGTACATAACAGGAGACATCTTCAACTTATTGCAGGATGGCTGAATATTCTTTTCCCAGACAAACCAATTTCTCATATCATGAGTATAGTATAATATTGCTGTATTTGTCAAACCTGAATAAAGTCTTTACCCATTTCTAAAAACACTAATTCTAATTAACCTCTAATATTAACACAAACCATTTATTTTAAAATATTTGAAAACATAAAACTGCTATGAATTATTTATGTCCAAGGATATTAAGTAACTCTAAAATCCAGATGAGTTTGTCAAGTGAAATTTAACTTACAAATGAAAAAATAAAAATCAGATAATTTATTTCCCATGAATGAAGAAGTAATTTGCTTATCAATAAATTAGTGCTAGCAGTCTATAACACACGGATCACACAAGACTATGTGCTGAATCATCTGTGATGATACAATTCTCACACTGCTGTCTCTTTCTGATTGTCTAAAAACCACAGCAACGGAAATTTTGTTCTTCTTTGGTGTCTTGGTATCATATCACCTTCATTTACTATAAACATTATTATACACATATCATGCATCTACAAAGCATATTCTATCCTGTCCTTGTCCCATTTGCCCAAAGTCATTGAAAAAGTACTTTTTTCCTTTCTGTAATCGCAAACACAAATGCAAATATAGATACTGAAACTGCATGGCAGTAAAGAATTCTCAAGGTGCCACTCAAATGATCAGAAAAACCAAACGTTTTCTAGATTCTCATTTAAAATATGAAAATATATATACATAGCTTATATCTCCTAAGACACATCCATTAACTCTCGGAGATATGTTTACTCTTGTTAGAGAAAGGCTAAAGAGGACTGACTGGCAGCAGGAGGATTGTTATGAAATTATTCCTTTTTAAATATTCCTGTTTGTCCAAAATTCTTAGCAAGTAGGAAAAATAATTTGATAAATAATAAAATCTCAAATGACAAGTGTAATCAGAATTTTAAGAATCAATATTTTAAACAAAGTCCATGATTTTTATGTCTTTGTAATTTTCCTATGGATTGAATCCGTATTTTTAAGTTAGCTTTAATGAAAATACAGACTTCTCAATAATTAAATGGTTCATCCAATTATTATAACAAAAATGCACTCAATAACACGGGTGTTTATTTAAAAATACCATTAAGGTGCCAAGAGGAACTGTAAATTGGGTTTCCTAATTCTATCAATGTCTCTGGACAGGACAGTAAGAATTTATTGCCCAAAAAGCACTGGATCCCACCATCTCCACCTAGGTTAGTGTCTCGCATGGTAATGTGATGCTGCTGGTAAAAGGGCTATTGTGAGCTCTCTATGCACCCCCCTGATCTGACCAGACAGGCTTCCTTGCTGTTTCTGCCTCAAGAACTTTGCACTGGTCTTTCATTTTTCTGGTAATGTTTTTCCTGAAAATATTCACTTATGTCACCTCTGGCAGGCTGTTTTCTCAGTTATGAACTCCTTAGAGATGTCCTCCCTGGATTCTCTGTATAAGATAATACTGCCTCTGTATCTGAGTCATTTTCCCTCACTCCATGAGTTTGCAGATACAACAAGGAGAACAACATGGTCTCTACTGACCTCAGAAGTGACAAAATGTACAAGAAAATACATTTGTAGTATAGCTCAGAAACCACAGAAAGTGGTGAAGCACAAAATTAGAAGATATAGCAAGTTATGAAATGGCACTGATAGACAGATGTTAAGATATATAAGTCTGAGAGTCACACAAGTTAGAGATCAGCCTGGGCAGTTTAGCGACATAGCAAAACTCTGTTTCAAAAGAAAAATAAAAAAGGACTGGGGATGTAGCTCAGTGTAAAGTTTCTGGGCTCTCTTCCGATTACTGAGGGAAAACAAAAAAGAAAAACACAGATGTAGTATGTGTGTAGATATTTTCTCTTTCTTTGGTGATTGTCTAAACTTATAGCCTCATTAGAAAATGAGTTTTCATTAAAATCTTTTCTTTTTGAGGTGGAGATTTTATTATATTTCTCAGGCAAGTCACACACTCACATTCCTCCTGCTGCAGCCTCCCAGTATCTGGGATTACAGGTATGTCCCACCACACTCATCTAAAAGTCATTTTATATTGCCATATATCTTCCTAGCTTAGCTAGAAGCATCCGATTTACTCAGAGGAAAAAAAGACACTGAGCATCATTCCACTGATTAACCAGATTCTGTTCCTTAATGACATTCAAAATACAAGACCGAGTGCGAGACGAGATTGTATTACTGGCAATGTTCGAATGGAGGTGCTCATAAATCACCGCCAAATACATGCAGCAATCAAGGAGAGGAGAAATCATGAGTCAAAAATGGGAATGCAGGTGATCATAGAGAGACAAGAGGAAAAAATGATACAGGACTAAGAGAAATAGAACAGAGTGAAGGATGCTCTTTCCCAATTTCTAATTTCTCTCATTCTGGGTCTTGATATCTAGCCAATATTTTCTTCTTGAACTCAGATATTAGTGGACCACAAATTATTTTTTTCAAAGGATAATGACATTTCTGTTGTCACAGTTCTCTTGGCCCCAAATACAAGAAGTACCAACCAGCTCCGTAATCCAAAGTGAAAAGAGGGGCCGGACCTTCACAGAGGGATTCAAAGGTGGGTTTTACAGTCCTTGGCACTTTATCATAGACAGTTCAAGAGAGGAATTAATTTTCTCTGTATTTATTTTATTTTTTTCCTTTTTCTTCTTTGGAGGGAGAATTAACAGTGTACTGAAACGCCTCCCTAGCCATAGAGTAAGGCTGAGACATATGTCATCCTCACCCCAAAACTAGAGAAAAGAGCTTTAAGGACTTCACCCAAAGACTTGATCTGTGCAAGCCAGAACCTGGTTAACGTCACCCACAGCTGTGTGTCATGTCTGAAAATTCCGTGGATGTGAAAGATGTGAGTGGAGCATGCTTGCAGTATATACACAGAGAGAATGCAAATGCTCTTCTCTCACCCAACTCCTGTCCAGGCTCCACCTTGGAAACTCAGCTCAGGCGTAGGTCTCAGGGTAAATGTAGTGTCATTTAGAGAGAAGCTGAGCAGAATGTATAATAAGAGATTGACAAACAATGAAAGAAACCAAATACTTCAGACTGTATGATGTCCCAGCCTTCCATGTCATCTCAAGTTCCATCAGTATCAAATTGTTACAACCTTTGGATAGTGGTATTCAGGTAAATCTCTTCCATGGGTCAGACTCCATCTACTAAAATTCACTCAAAAGAAGGTCAGTCCCAGATAAATCTTCAAAGCAGGTATCATTTTCCATTTTCTCCCTCTCTAGAGTGCTGCATCCACTAAGGGACTGTGCCTGACACAGGGTCCTGGACTTCCCAGATGGAGACTGTCAGGCGCTGGTGGCCCACTGGGCATCAGGTTTGGTTTTGTTTTTTATTTCATCATGAAGAACCACATACTCACAATTCTTACACCAATAAAAATGCATTATGAGACGAAATCTGAAAGTGATGAGATGCTCTGTATTTCTTTCTGCTAACACCAGTAGGTACTTTGCGAAAATAAATCCCCGAAGACAAAGCCACCAGAGAGGAGCAGAATGACAGGGATGACAAGAAGCGTCTGGCTCAGGGAGGCCAGAGAGGGATACTTTCAGGTAGGAGGTTTCTTGCTACAATTTCTTTTCATGGCTTTAGACAAATACCGGTTATGGTACCTGAGCTTAGATAGACAGTGTGGTTGGAGATAAAAGTCATCCTGTTAAGAATGTTTGGGCTCCAGCCTGGATCACAGAGAGTCCTCAGAGTGGCAAAAGAGGATCACACATAAATCCTAATTGGATGACCTGACTGAACAAGGAGAAAGCCCGAGTTCTAAGAGCTCAGAGAAATGAGAAGGAAAAAGACCAAGGAGGCATTGAAATATGAAGATAAAATCAATACGGAATTGCCTAGGAAATCAATAAGAGGGATAAAGGACGTGCAGGGGATGTGAAATATGTGCTCTGTCTCCTGTACAAGTGAGAAATCTGGCAGCATTTTTTGAACATGCTGCGATCCTGTAATTAAAGCTCGGGGGAGAATGGCAAGAAGGAATTTTAATAATCAAGTGTAAAGATGCCACAGCAATAAGTGACTCCTTGTCAGGAACACAGCTTCACCAGCAAATCTGCAGTTAAATATGAACTCATGTATACAGCCGAGAGAGACCGACAATTGTGTCTCTGTATTTGTGGTAGAGAAAGGGGCTTGATTTTGGAAGCACCACCCAGCACTGACGCCTGTCTTTCCATAAGCCACAGTGCCTGGCTCATGTCATTAGCCCAGACAACATTCACAGTCTTTTTTCAGGGTGCACCTCAAAGAAAGAGATCATCTGCATTCAGGATGTCTGCGAAGGGGCAGGAATCCCCAAGAGCTCGTCTCTCATGGCCAGACAAATAATGGAAAGCTAAGGACAAGTGTCCATGCTTACCTTCCCACACAGCAGATACAAATAAAAATACTTAGATAAAAGGCCTTTAAAAGCCCACAAAAACCAAACAAAGCCTCTTGGTGATATGGAGGGAAAATATACATGGTTACTCAAAATAACTATGGCAAGAATCATGTTTCATATGTGAACAGAATATTGGGATACAGTCTGCTTAAATATTTTTAGACTTCTTTTTTTGTTTTGTTTTGTTTGTTTGTTTGAGGTCATGACTTTCCTCTCCAAGCAGAAGTGAACAGGGGAATCACACATACCATAACCTTTGTGAAAAACCCTGGGTTCTCACAATGTCCCTGGAGGTTTCATACACACAAAGACTACGATTTAAATAAAT
>PVJO010022658.1:0-27612 GCA_004026905.1 Hystrix cristata | reverse complement strand
GGAGTCCCGGCTAGTGTGTGAGGACCCTCCACATGAGCTGCCACAGGAGGGGAAAGTCCGGTAAGCCATTCCTGCACCCCCACTGCCCGATTGCACAGCCAAGGGTTCTCAGAGCTAGGCACCTTCCGGGGTAACCTGGTCCGAACCTCTCCTTCCAAGCTTGACCCCAACCTCTCTGCTAGAGTGCTTCCTGGGCCAGGTAACTGACCTCAGCATAAAAGAGGAGAAGCAATGTCTCTTCTCGTGGGGAAGCAGATGGGCTCGGAACCCAGAATGCTGGGCCTGCAGGAGAGCCAGGTGCTAGCCCTTTGAATCTGACAGCAGGGAGATCAGAGGCATCATCTTGTTGAGGGTTCTGGAGGCCTGCTGCCTGGATTCAAATCTCAACTCCCTGTTTACTAGCTATGCAAATTTGGACAAATTACATGACCTCTCTGTGTCCCATTTTTCTTGTTTGTGAAATGGCGATAATAGCAGTGCTTATAGGGTTTGGGGGAGATTAAATGCACTAACTATATGTAAAGCATCTAAAACAGCCCGATCCCTGTAATCTCAGCTACTCAGGAAGCCGAGACAGAAGGATATCAAGTTTGAGGTCAATCTGGGCAATTTAGCAAGACCTTATCTGAAAACAAAAATTAAAAGGGCTGAGGATATAGCTCAGTGGTTAGAGTACTTGCCTAGCATGGATGAGGTCCTGGGTTCAAATTCCTGGTACTAGGAGAAAAAGTGAACAGACAGAATCCAGCCTGGTCCATGCAGACCACTATCTATTTGTAGTATCATTATGAGAATGTATCAGAGCGAGAGACTCTAGGACCAGGAGTCCCCTGAGAGCTCTGAGCACACTGAATTCAGCCTCCTCATTTTCCAGATGGACAAATGTTGTGAGTTGTTCAAGGCCACATACCAAGTGGGAGGCAGAGCAGGGTGTGATGTCCGAGACCTGGGACAGGGGTCTCCTCACTCCTAGCTGTTCAGGGGTCACCAAGAAGAAGTGGGACTTGGGGATGAGAAAGCAGCAAAGGGCAGGAGAGCAGGTAGAGCAGAGGCTGCTCTGGGAACCTGCCATTGTTTTCCAAGAGCTGAGAAAAGGGCCATCATGGGGCCCAGGAGAACAGGGTTCGGAGCTGAGGACAAAGTGGGATGTTCCCAGGAGACAGGTGTCTCTGCCCTAGGCGGAGGGGATGTGGCTTTTCCAGATATTCCTGAGGTCGGCCAGCCACTCACCATTCACAGAAGCCATGCAAAGAATTCTGCCTGGGGGTGCATGTCTTCTGGTCCTGAGCACTCCATTCCTCGGCATCTGGGACCCCGCATTCTAGGAGGGTGGTCTCTCCCTGGCTCTTCCCCATTGATGGAAGTAGCTGGCTCCTCTCCAACAGCCCGGAGCCTTCTCACCTCCTTTCCTGCCACTGAGTTCCCAGGGCATCCATGTGGGTGACAATCTCCCTTTCAGCTTTTCCTGGTGCCCTCTCCCCTCGAGGACTGTGAACAAAGCCGGGCTCTCCCTTCTGGCCGCTGTGTTCCATCTGCAGGACAGTGTGATTGATGGGGTTGAAGGCCTTTAGAATCTGAAGGAAAAAAATGCTGTAATGTCCCCCTTTCTCCTCAGAGCCAGCCCCTCTCATCTGAATTCTGAAGAACTTTAATACCAGCTCAACTCTCCCAGGAGGCCTTGCTGGGAGGGATGCTGGAAAGTAGGCTCAGGAGGCAAGAAGGAGCATCCTTGCTCTGCTCCTCTGACCTGCTGATGCCCCTCAGGTTGTCTGCCGCCCTGGAGTGCAGTGCAGGTATCTGAGAGGATTCAGGTCCTCTCTATCTACAGTCCAGTCTACATCCTCCCTACAAGCACTTCAGACCCAGTGATGCCTCTGAACTAAGAAAAAAAAAAGGCAGTTGAAAGCGAATGTGCAAATGCAATTAGCCTAAAGCTCAGTGGAGATGGGAGGCAAGTGGCTGCTGGGTACAGGGGTCAGAGGATGCAGGAGGCCCGAGCAAGCCAGGGGGTAAGGAAAGGAAAAGGGGCGTCAGCGCAGGGAGCCACAGGACTGGGGGTGAAGGTTCAGGCCCAATACTCCCCCTGGAATCTCGGTCCCTGCTGTACGTTGAGGGGCATCTGCGCTGGTGAACTTGTTTCCACTCTGAGGGCTGGAAGTCCCCAGAGCTGGCCAGGCTCTGCTCTTGGGCACTCCCAGGATAGGGGCTTGAGACCTAGGTATGTGGAAGTGGGAAGAACACTAGGATGGGAGTCAGACAAGCCTGCATTCTAGCCCAGCCCCCTCCCTGCCTCACTATATCCCACCATAAGTCTATGGGCTTAATGAGGTGTTGAGTGCCTAGTGTTTTCACACAGGGCCCACCACAATAGCTGCTGTTGATTGCTAGTTGCCCTCCACTTCCAAATCCAACCAGTAATTAACCTTGGATACTGAGAAAACTACTTTCCTTCTGGCCTCAGTCATTTTTCTGTGAAATGGGTAGGGCTGGGCACAGCCTTCTTTTGGTGGTGACCATGTGGCTCTGGTCCTATCGGAGTGGCAGCACCTGCTGGTAGGCTGATGAGCTGAGGAGTGGACACTGTGTGTGGGGGGTTCTCTAGGAAACCCTGGACTACAGGTGGGGCTGGCAATAGTAGCAGCTGTGATGTGGAAGCTGGATCATAAAGTCAGATAAAGCCCAAAGGCAGGGGAATAGAATAAGCTAAGGGTGGTACTGAGATGGGTCTAGGTGTGGGCAAGGGGCCTCCTTGAGCTCCCAGCCTCACCTGCTCTACCCCCCCGCCTCCCTGTAGGCTCACCCATGCCTGTTTCATCCCCCACACAGTTTGGCTCTTCTGCCTTCTGGAGATGCTCCTGCTGTTTGCACCCCACATAATCTTCCCCAGCCTCACCTCAACCTCAGCCAATCCCACTGCCCTCATCCTTCATGGCCCCACCACAGGGCACTTTTCCAAGCCTGCTCCGTGGTTCTCTGGCACTGAGGGAGAACCAGTCTTGAGAAAAGGAGTCTGGTCATTGTGGCCTCCCCAGGGACGGGTCTGTCTGAGAAGAGTCCTGGGCTTTGGGAGTGGACAACCCCATGCTTATCTCTCCGTACCTTGCTCTACCCTTCTGTGAAATGACAAGGTTGGAGATTCTGATGTCAAAGGCTGGTTCTGAATTCCAGGAGCTACAAGAGGGTCTCGGGGCTAGAGAGGATACTCTCCTGCAAGGCTTTACCTCCCTCTTCTTGGTGCCTCTACCTGAACTCCCAGCCTAGTTCAGTCCCTTCTTAATGTGTCTCCTATCATCATAAAACCTCTGAGTCCCTGCTGCTGAGCACAGGAAGATATCCTGGGGCACTGCTGTCCCGGGCCAGGCTGTGTGTCTGCCTCCCTTACCATCTCAGGGGTCCCAGTGCCCAGTTTTGAGAAATTTCTTCCGCAGGCCTGACCTGGTCTCCTCTTTCTGCAGAATCTGTCTACCACTGTGGTTTGTCTTGGAGGACGCAGGAATTTTTCTGTTCCCGTCTCTGGATTCTCACATTCTGGGGAAAGGCTGGGAGGGGGAGGCCAGGTCCTGGTCTGGAACACAATTTGTCTTCAGGAGAGAGATGAAAGGTTGGGGAGAGGTTGATACCCAGTCAGACTGGGCGGGGGTGCTCAGTGAGGGTCTGGGAGATTAGTGAGGAGATGCAGGCTCAGTGAGGCTGTGGGGGATCTTTGGGGGATGGAGGATTAGTAAGGAGGATGGGGTTGGTGATGAGATGGAGCTCAGTGGGGTACAGGGCTCTCAGTACAGGGCTTGGACACTCAAGGGTCGGACTCAGTGGGGCTTGGAACTCAGCGAGGGGGCTGCTAGGGGTTAGGTTTAAGGAGAAGTGGCCTCCTCAGAGATGAGGATCAGAGAAAGATGCAGGGGTTTGAAGAAGTGGGGAGTCTGGGCACTCAGCTCCTTCCAGGCTGTTGATCTTACCAGCAGGGTGCCTTTCCCTTGATTCTTTTTCCATTAAACAAATAGTTGTTAAAGGGATGGAACTGTCATAAAAATCCACACCTGTTCCTCCTCTACTCTGTGCCCATCTGTCTTTATCTACAGGAGGACAGACCATGACCACTCCGGCACCCAGGGTGGAGTCATTGGCCGTCAGCCTGGACAGCTGGTTGTGGGTGTAGATTTCCCCCCACTTATCCCCTAGCAGCGGCTTAGGAGGTGGGGCAGGGGGTGGAGAAGGAGGGAGGGAGGGAAGGAGGAGTTGAGGAGGAGACGAGGAGCTCTGCGGCAAGAGGCAAGCCTTGGGGGTGTGGTCACTAGGCAAGCCTCTCCCTCACGGTAGGGAGACCCTGCACCCACCCCCTGTAGTCTGTGGGAATCTGTGAAGCTTCCAGGAGGGGAGCTGTTCCAGGAAGGGTGCAGCTGAAGAAAGGGGCTTGCATGGAGGACAGAGTGAGGTGACGTGGCCTGGTACAACCCTGCCGGGGGCTGTGGTCTGCGCAGGGCAGGAGGAAGGCAGGCTCAGAGCAAGGTGCCAAGGCTTGTGGAAAGCTGAGGATTTTTACAGGGCCCAGTGCTTGAGGAGGACCTGGGCCCAGTTAACGGGGATGTGTCCCATCCTGGCCTCTCCTTTCTTGTCCAGGCCCACTAAGACAGCGGGCCTTCACCAAGACCAGATTTCTGGAGTCAGACTCTCCCTCCCCAGTGAGAACTTTACCCAGGAGCCAGCATGATGGGTCTAAAATCACACCTTTCCCTTCCCCAGCTGCATCCCTCCTAGGGCTCCCACCGCCCTGAAGACCAAGCAGCTCGGAGGGCCCTGGCCCTGCCCACTCTGCTCTCTGCCATTCAGCACAGCAGCCTCCTGTGACTGGCCCTTCCAACACATACCATTCTTCTTGTCTTGAGCCTTCGCACGTGCAGTTCCCTCTGCTGGCACACCCTTCCCTGTCTGTCTGGGTGACGGGCCTTCAGGACTGTGCTGGGGAGGCCTCTCCTCCAAGAAGCCGTCTCTGACGCCACTCTCGTCCTGACCTGGGCGGCCCGGGGGCTGCTCTTCCTCCCTTTGCTGGAGTTCTTGTCTCCTGACTCAAGTGTGGGTCATACGTCAGTGTCTACATGACGCTGGGCTTCTCCAGTCAGACCTGGGTCTCACTCCTCTTCATCTCTGCTCTCAGTACCGAACCTGGCCTAGAAGGGCCCTGTGGAATTGAAGGACTTTATGTGGAATGTACTCACAAGGGTTTGGTTTTGTTTTGTCGAGACAGAGTCTTGCTACTTAGTCCAGGCTGGCCTCCAGCTCACAGTTCTCCTGCCTCAGCTTCCTGAGTGTTAGGATCACAGGCGTGAGTCACCGTGCCTCTCTTCCCATGAGGTTTTTAGTTTAGAAAATGTCTTCTTGTTCATGTGTGGAGGATGGGTTTAAGAGAGCCAGTGGAGGCTGGAAGCTGATGGGGGTGCTGTGGCAAGATTCAGAGAAGTGTCTCCATTTGATCAAGGCAGTGGCTTAGGAATAGCAAGTAGCACACAGAGCGAGATACGTGGGAAGTGATTCGCCAACTGGCTGGGGGAGGAAAGGAAAAAGGAGGCAGTAGGACAGTTTTCAGACAAGCTGCAGAAGACCCAATGGATGGTTATGCTGCTTTGACAGGGCAAGGAGATGGAGATGATAGATGCAGTCTGTAGGCACTTCAGGGACACATGGGGGAAGCCTTTGGGCATCTGGATTCTGGACCTCATGAGCAAGGGCTGGAGAATCCTGAACTCTGAGCACAGAGGAGCAAATTTTGTGCAGAAGAGAAGAAAGATTGAAGACAGAGCCATTTATCCAGGTGCAATGGGAGGGAGACCAAGGTAGCCCGGGTCTAAGGGTGAGAGGGGGACAGTCAGGCGTCCCATGGTGAGGCTAGCAATATAGGAACCAGTGGCGCCTTGTGGTTTCCAGGTAACCAGATCACCCGAGGTGGGGTAGGATTTGGCTGAGGGTCACCCCTGCCTCCACAAAGTCCTGCTTTCATCAATTTAGTCATCAGAATATGTGGCTGATGTTGCCTTCCTGTCTCTGTAGGTCCCTATTCCTTCCTGGGTTGGTTACAGGCAGTCAGGACAGCCCAGAACTGGAGGGTGGCACTGTGGGAGCCCCAAAGGTGCAGGGTGTGAGGGTTGGAAGGTGGGAGACATTCTGGTTCTTGTGAACACTGAACTGGTTGAAGGAGCCAGGAGGGAACAATTCCGGGGTTCACAGTGCTGTGTGACCTTGAACAAGATGCATATCATCTTTGGTCCTCAGTTGTGACCTCCCGATCTAAAGATATGTGGGCCACCTCCTCCTTTGCTCGTCTGACCCATACTGATTCCTCTTGGTGTTTCCAAATGCATATACCAGAGTGCCAATCCCTCAAGCTTCTCTCCTGTCCAGGTCAGACAGTCGCTATAAACACAATTAAGTGGAGGCAGCATGAGAGATGAGGAACCCAGGACAGTTAATCATCAAGGAATGACATTTGGTGAAAAATCAGGTGTTTAATCAAGCAAGAAGAACCAGAGATCTGGGGGAAGGGTGGTTTGTGCGGTGGGGCAAAGAGAAAGTGATTCTTCCCATAGCCGGTCTCTCCTGCCTCAGTGTCCACTCCTATGCAAGTCCCCTGCTCGAGGCTCACACCCTACAGGCCTTTGGGATAGTTCAAACGTAGTGGGTATGGCACCTTGCTCTGGTGCCAACTGCTTGGGTTCAAAACCTGGCATTTATTGACCATGTGACCCTGCACAGTTTACTTAACTTCTCTGTGCTTCAGTTTTTCCACCCGAGAATAGAGATGGTGACAATTTCTAGCCCATCCAAACTGTTGGGAATCCCGAGTCAGTCTGTGTAAGTTGTTTAGACTGTACATGGAGCAGAAGAAAAGCCCCGCAAACACCAGGGCTATTGTGACTACCTCTGGAGTCTCCCTCTGGTGCTTAGCACCCATACTTGCTCTCCCGTTGTTTTCTGAGCATGGCGATGGGGAGGGTTCTGCTCTCCCCATCCTTGTTCTCCCTGGGCAGCTCAGGAAGGTGAGATTGCCTGTCGAAGATCAAGTAGCAGCACAGGCAGGGCCTGACCCTGGCAGCCTCACTCTGAGCCCTGCTGCTGCAGTGCTCTCCCCTGGGCTCCGCACACGTGCCTTTCCCACACCCGCCACTAGGAGGCACAAGAGGCCCTCAGGTTTTTGCCCACTATGGGGTAGGTCAGCTTGTCCAGATCCTTGCAGATGTGTAGGGTCTAGTCCCCCGTGTGTCCCCAGACTGGTCTTGCTCCTCTTTGATTCAGGGACTGAGAGGTGGGACGGGTCTTCTTTTTAGAGAGGCTGTGATCTCCCGGAAGCGGCTGAGCTGCAATGGGCTGGGCCCTTCGGACCTGCCAGGGAAGGCCTTGGCCAGGCTGGTGGCTCCACCAGCTCCTGACACCCAAGGTAAGAGCCGAGAACTGGGCAGGGGCAGGGAGGGCTGTGGTTCTGCTCCCAGGCCATGTCTGTCTTCTACCCATCCTCATCTCTGTCTCCGTTCTCTTGCCGTGTGTTTCCAGAAATACCTCCACCTAATCCCCTCTCTGTTATGCTACTAATCTCGCTGAGCCTCAGTTTCCTGACTGTAACATAGGGACAACAGCTCCTACCTCAAAGGGGCATTGCGAGGAGCAAATAAGACGATGCATGTGAAGGGCCGGCACCTACTAGGGTTCAGTAGTGGCCAAGGGCTGTGACTACCATGTGCTTGTGCCTGTTGCCAGATGGGGCTGTAGTTGTTGTTATGTTCTCTATCGCTGCCCCTATTTCTCTTTCTGTTCCTCTCCGTGCCCCCTGTCCGCCATGTCTCTTCTGCCTCGTGTCTCAGTCTCTCTAGGTCTCTGTCCTCTGTCTCGATGTGGAAAGTGCACAAGACTGGGAGTCAGGAGACCTGACTTGCTGTGTGATCTTGGGCAAGTCACTTCCCCTTTCTGGACCTCAGTTTCCCAATCTGTAAAACAGGGCGCTCAGCCTTACTTTCCTCTCTCCCTCCCAGGGTTGCTGGGAGGATCACAAGAAAGTTGTCAAGTGAGGGGGTTCCCTTCTGTGCAGCGGTCATGGTTAGAATTGTCTTTGACGCTGGCTCAGGATCCCTCTCTCTGTCTCACTGGGCCTCTGGGTCTCTCTGTGTCTCTGTCCTGGCCTCTGTCTGCATCTTTGTCTCCCTCCCGGGGTCCCCGCTCAGTACCCCTGAGCCTCGCTGGCCCTGCAGGACCGCTTCATTGCCCTCTCCCCCTCAGTGCTGGTCATACCACTGGTGGACAAGGAGGCAGAGGCGGTGGTTGCCGTCATCTTGGTAAGAGCCTGCTTAGGCAGTTGGGTTCCATGGTCGGATGGGGGAGGGAGCTGTGGATGGAGCCTGTCTGGGTGTGTGTGTGTGTGTGATAGCCGCAAACTGGGATGGAGTAAGGGGAAATGGGGGCTGCATAAGAGTTTGGTCATTTCCCACCCCCAGTCCTTGGCCCCAACATGGATGGACAGGAGGAAGCTGCCCAGGAATCAGCACCTTTCTGAGAGTTACCCAAGCCCCGTTTAGACTCCCTGCCCCACAGAGCTGCAGAAGCCCGGCCCTTGGCACATGCAAACTGTCATTTCCTCTTTGGGATCCTCCTGGGTGGGTAGAGGGCAGGGCCCAAGAGAGCACACGGTGAAGTGGGATTTGACTGAGTGACACTGAGCAGGGACCAGTAGAGACTGTGGGAAAGCCAGTCAGCGATTGATTCAGGGTGGCTGAAGCTGGGAGGCTTGAGGAGAGGTGGCCCCCAGGGAGATACTTCCTGGGAAGGCATGGGACTACGCCAGACTCAGCTGAGGCCAGGCAGAAGCCAGGCAGTTAGGGGCATCCCCTGGAGCCACGGAGGGGGAGGGGAAGGGCCTGGGGGGAGAGTGGGGATATGCTGCAGAGTGGAGCTGGCCCAGGAACCCAGCCAGGACTCTGAGCGCCCTTTGCTGTCTCTCCCTCACAGAGGTACTATCGGCTGGGTGGTGGGTGGGGAGGTGGAAGGGTGGTGGTAGAGTCTTTCCGGCCAAGGTTCTGCAGCTCTTCCAGTCTCTGCTCCTATGTAGTGATGGGGAATTCAACATCCTTTTCCTCTCCTATGTAGGGAACAGTTAGCACCCGAAATCCCCATTAATGGGGGAGGTCTGCTTCCACTGAGGTGGCTGCCAACCCTGACAGATGAATAAGCTGGTCTAGGTGTATCTGGGGACTCCTCCTGAGTTCATTAAAATGGAATTAAAGGGTTCCAAGGCACCTGACCTTTCCCAGGCTGCTGCAGGGGAGAGTGGCAGGAGTAGGGGGTGGCTGCCAGGGGAGGGGAGGGGAGGGGCCACTTGGCTGGCTTTCTGTGCCCCATCTGCCCAGCTGAAGGAGACCAGACCCCTCCTTGGCTTCTCCAGCAAGCTGCTCCCCCAACCCCAGCTTCTGTTCCAGCAAGGCAGGGATCTGTGGTTGGCAGAGCAGAGCGCTCAGTGGGTGGCTCCCCTCTCCTCTGGGTGTATGTCTCAGAGTTGGAGGACCAGGCCAAGGGGAAAGGGTCTAAGGGTGCCAGAAGCACCCTGGGAAGCACTTCCTCCTGTTGAGGCTGTGAGGACTGGGGTAGAGGGGAGGCGGTCCCAGCAAGAGGAAGACATTTGGAAGGTTGTTCAGATACCTGTGGGCAGCAGAATGGTCCCCATGTCTACTGGTCGGGTTGGCTCCTGGTGAGCTGGGAGTCTGGGCTTCAACCTGCAGGAGGAAAGGCAGGTTAGATCAGGAGGATGGTTAGATCAGATCACTTAAATTTAACTCACCCAGCAGAACCCCTCTCTGGGTGCCCCAGGCTGGGTGTTGGATAAACCATTTCTGCCTCTCAGCAGCTTTCAGTTTGGGGAAAGGCAAGCACATTCCTGGGGCCAACACAGTCCAAGTGATGTAAATGATGCCAAAAGGTGTTCTGGTGGCAGAGACTGGAGCAGCAAGGGGTTCCTCACAGTGGAACCCCACTCACAGGAGCATTAGAGTAGGGCTTTAGGGCATGGGTAGGAGGTCAACAGGCAGAGAAGGGAACAGCATGAGCGAAGATGAGGGAGAGGGAGTGGTGTGTTGGGGGATGAGTGTGATCCTGGTAAGGTCGAAGGGGTGCACACTGTTGAGGAAGATGCTACCTGGGGTTTTGGCTGCCAGGAGTTTTCTACAACCATCCCCTCACCTCCTCCAATACTCTGACAATGATGAGCTCCCGAGGGGTGTCTGGATTCTTCACCATCTGCCTGCACCTTCCCACTCAGGTAGAAATGTACTTCCCCAGGATGCCCTTCTTCCTCAGCGGCATCTGACAGATGCGCCTGAGGCACAGGAGTGCACATCCTCCCAGAGGCAGCACAGGCGGCCCCGGAGCTTCCAGCTGCTGCCAGATCCGGAGGACAGAGGGAGTGCCATAGGGCAGATCTTTTGGGAGGGCCGAGTCACCAGCTCCTTCTTCAAGGCCCATTCTTCTCTCTGGATTTCTGCTCTTGGTATTCATCAATCCATCCGTCCGTCCATCCCACCAGCCAGCCACCCATCCATCCATATATCCACCCACCCACCCATTAGCTGAACTATTTGGACACCCACCATGTCAGGCACTTTCTACTAGGTTCTGGGAACATAGAGGTGACCAAAACAGACCAGGCAGGCCTTGCTTTCATAGGCTGTACAGTCTGGAGGGCACAAAACAAGCAAAATAGGGATAGAATTTCAAATGATGGCAAATGCTAGCAAGGAAACCAGGGAGCACTGTGAGTATTTTGGGAGCCATAGTCAGCCAAGAACCCTCTGAGGAGGATGCCATCCAGGTGCAGGGCTGCATCGCTGAGTTCTGGGCCTTTGCAGCTCGCAGCTCAAGGCGTCTTGATTGCGGATTCATTGTGTAGAAAGTCTCTGGCTCTGTTCTTCGGTGCTGGAATAATAAGTCCCTTTGAGGGGTGGGCGTTCCTTGGTCTCTGGCATTGGATGCATGATTTGGGCCTGCTCTTCCCCCCAGCTGTGCCTGCCACACCAGCTCCTTGCATGTGGATGGGTGTTCATGCCATTAGCCACTTTGAACTTGCTGAGGGTGAGGCTGGCGGCTGGGCTGGGCTTTTAGCTTCCTTACAGCCCGGGTGCACACTGCTGAGGGTTCCCGCTGGGCCCCAGACACCCACTCTGATTAACAAGAGCAGGTGCAAGCATGTGCTCCTTTTGGTGATCCAAAGGCTACGTGTGAGTGTATTGGAGTGCCTGAGTGTGTCTGTGTGTCAGGGCACTGGAACTGTGTATGAATCTTGGATGGCTGAGCACAAGTTTCTTGTGTACAAGTGTGAATGTGCACACGTGGATGGTGTGCACAGTATAAGTGTGTGGATATCTTTGTGTCCGTGACTGCCTCAGGTTTGAGAGTGTGTGCATCTTAGAGGAGCGAGTATATGGCTGGGGATTTAGCTCAGTGGTTAGAGTGCTTGCCTTGCGAGCACAAGGCCCTGAGTTCGATCCCCAGCACCAAAAAAAAAAAAAAAAAGCGAGTATAAGCGCGTATGCAAGGGGCCTCAGGTTCTTTCTAAGAGTGTGTGTGTGTCTGGGCGGGGTGAGCCGAGCAGCCCAGGGTTGTGCGCCAGGGCAGGGGACTCCATGACTCATTCCCTTCCCTCAGCCTTTTCAGTCTCCCAGCTCTGCACCTTCTCTTTTCCTGAAAAAGAGGTGCAGGTAGAAGGAACAAGAAGGAAGCCCTCCCCTGTGTGCTAACAATAAAATGCTGACATATTTATATAAACCATATGCAAATGAACTCTGGCCTCAGCTTCTGTCAATCTGCCGTCCTGTGGGCATCACAGAGATGGCCTCATCCAGAGTTTAAACTTCAATACTATCCTTGGGTGCTCAGGTCTTCCTTTCTCCAGTCTCGATTCCCTATACCCCTCTCTACCCCATAGACTATAGGCTCCAGGTGCTAAATTCTGCCATGGCTCCCCAGTACTCTCAGGCTAAAGCCCAATTCCTTAGCCTGGCACTCAAGGCCTTTCCCTCTGTGGCACTCTGGACTCTGCCTGCCCCTTTCCTCATCTCTCACACACCTGGCACCCAGCACCACCAGGACAGCTTTCTGCCTGCAGGGAGCCTCCCAGCTGTCCCCCACTCCCTACACTTGGCTCCACAGCCCAGGCCATCTGTCCTGTCCTTCCTCCTCAGGTACGAAGTTCTGCACCTCCCCACAGGCACGTCCCCCTGCTCATCCGCACACTCCCCCAGCCCCATGAGCTTCCTGAGAACCTGCTGGTCTCCTCCTTTCCATCTGCTCCTGGCAGGGGACCCAGAGCAGCAGGCAGGGGCTGCTGAGGCGGGGTGTAGGGCAGGATGAAGGAGGGACCCCCAGCTGCAGGCACTGTGGGGAGCCTTGCAGGTGCTGAGCAGCTCGAGTAGGCGAGGAAGCTGGTGACGCAGGTGGGAAGCCTTGCTGGCAGGGCCTGCTGTGGGCCCCTACATTGCCATCCCTTCTCCCTTATCTCCTTTTCTTCATCAAGCACCCAGGCAGGGTGAAGGAAGAGACTTCACAGACTATGAAAGCTGGCTGAGGGGAGCCCTGGTAACTGGCACAGGGAACTGGAGAGGGACCAGGTGATGGGGTGCTGGTGAGAGTAGATCCGGGAAGGGGGTGGAGCTATCTGGCCGCTACTGCTTTCTGGTTTGTGACCTTGGACAAATCCCTCGACCTGTTTGGGCCTTGGCTCATCTGCCAGGTGGAAGCCTGCACCACAGTGGTGAGAATCACATTAGGCGGAGCACTCCATCCATCCACCCACCCACCCATCCACCCATCCATCCATCTATCCTTCCATCCAGCAACAAATACTCCCCATGGCCTGGCAGATGTATATTGTTGGACTCCTTTTTATTTTTATCCCAGATAGAGGGGCAGCTCAAATCCTAATTCAGAGAGGATGGAGCTGGGAGGCTGAGGCTAATACCAGCAATTCTATAATCATGGCCTGAAGGGCCCCATGACTGGGCAGTTGCCAGGGGTCGAAGGTCTGTCTCTCCAGTACCGTACACTTGGACAGCAATCATCCCAGTGATGGGATTGCACTGATGTAAAGCAATGGGCAGAGGCAGAAACTTCCACTCCTTGGATCTGTCCTGGAAGGCTTCCTGTGGGAGGGGATTTTCCTGGAGCTGTCTGCATGGTCAGAAGGATGGGCTTATTATCGAGGCCCACGGACTGCAGCGTGTGCATTGGTGGTTCCGTGTGTGCTGGGCATGGGGACAGCAAGCTGGCAGGGACGGCCTGGGAGAGGTCACAGCTGGCTCCCTTCTCCCACCCCTCCAGGTGCACTGCGGCCAGCTGAGTGACGGCGAGGAGTGGAGCCTGCAGGCAGTGGAGAAGCATGTGAGTGGGGTAGGCCTTGGGAGATGGGGACCGCAGAAGGCTCTAGTTACAGCGGGTGAGATGACCTGGCCAGAGAGCTGGGCAGATCTGGTTCCAGTTCCAGCTTCCCAGCCTTTGAGCTGGGTGACCCTGAGCCAGTCGCTCGACCTCTCTAAGCCCCAGTTTCACATCAAAAATGAGAGAATGATAGCAGTACCCTACACCTAGGCAGTGGTGAAATAAAATGAGTCAAATACTTGTACATACTTAGCAAGGACTAATTACCTGATGATACAGAGGCTTTGTTCTGCCTGAGATTTTAGGCTTTTGTACCCTAAGGCATCCCCACGGGTGCTAGAGACAGAAATCTGACCTTGTCCAACCTTGGAAGAATCTGGGCCTAGGGGTAGCGACAAACCCTACACATGTTCACGCGACAAGTTCATGTCCCGGGATGTCTAGGGATGCCGGGAGCCCTCAGGAGGGTGGAAAGCCTCTTGCGCTGAGTTGTCGGGGACCAGTACGGGGCGATGGGCACAGCAGGCGGAGGGAGCAGCTTGGGCAAACGCTGGGAGGCCCAGGGCGGAGCGCGTGGGTAAGGGGTTACGGCCGGCGGCGCACTGACCACTCGGCACGCCCCAGACCCTGGTGGCTCTGCGGAGGGTGCAGGCCCTGCAGCAGCGCGGCCCCGGCGCAGCCCCGGTGGCGGTCCAGAAGCCTCCGGCCGGGACGGCAGAAAACCAGAAGGGCCCGGTGGAGTACACAGACCAGGACCGCAAGATCCTGCAACTGTGCGGTGAGGACCCAGTCTGGGCATCGCGAGGGTGGGCCTGCAGCGAGCCTGAAGGGGTCGAACCCGGGGAGAGAGGGGCCGAAAGCAGGGCTGGCCTGGCGAGAACGCAGAAGGCAGGGAGGGGGCGGAGCCTTGCAGAAGTCCAGGACTGGGTGGTGCCTGAGGGCCCGGCCACCGCGGGAGTCCGGACCGCTCTAGCCCCGCCCCGCGCTTGCAGGAGAACTCTACGACCTGGACGCCACTTCGCTGCAACTCAAAGTCCTCCAATACGTGAGTCCCTGAGTCCCTCCAACCCACTTCCGAGCTCTGCCTTCGTCCAGGGGCCAAAATCCCCTGAGCCCTCCTGCGCAGTTCAGAGCGCCCCTCCTCTCTCCTCCACCGGCCCGAAAATGCTCAGAGAGGTGAAATGGTGGGACTGGGGGTGACTCTACGTCTGTGATCATCCTCTCTGTCCCCCTCTCAGCTGCAGCAGGAGATCCAGGCATCCCGCTGCTGCCTCCTACTAGTGTCAGAGGACAATCTACAGCTTTCCTGCAAAGTGAGAGCCAGGTCCACGGTGGGGTGGGGCCAGGGGTAGGGCAGGGGACGGCGTCTGCCTTTCCTCTAACTAACCTCAGTCCTCCCACTTGATCCCTCAGGTCATCGGAGATAAAGTGCTGAGGGAAGAGATCAGCTTTCCTGTAAGTCCTGTATTTGTCCCTTGAGCTGGGAACTCCTACGGCCTGCCCAGAGGGACTGGGTCCTCTAGAATCTCTTGGAATTTGGTGGAATTAATCTGGATCTTGGGATCTACCTAGAAATGTTACAAGGGCTCACAGTACCTCATGGTCAGGCTCCATTAGGAGAAATCTCTTATCTACAGGAAGGCTCACTTGGGACCAGATCACTTCTGTTGGAGTATTTCTAGATATGAAGCTGTTAGCTGTTGAGATCAGTGAGAATCCTTAGAATCTGCTTATCTCCTAGTTAAGGAAGACCCTAGAGTCCTCTATAGATGATTCAGTCGGACCTCCCCCCAGTTCTCTGATCCTCAATATTGGCTCCATCCACTGTTGAGACTGACTGAAGAATCTGTTGTAGCTTCCAGGCTTAAGGAGTGGGGATGGGTTCAGATCCCTGATCTGGAGAAAGCTAGGTCTTGACTCAGCCTCTCCTCACTCCTCAGCTGACAATGGGACACCTGGGCCGAGTGGTGGAAGACAAGAAGTCCATCCAGCTGCAGGACCTCGCCTCTGTAAGCCATGACCAGGCTGGGCCAGGGGAGGGGGAAGGGAACACGCCCCCCCAACTGTGCACAGAACCCCCAAAAGCCAGGGCAGGCTAGAAATGGGGACGCAAGAGCCAGGGACTTCGTGGCATCTTGTCCCCATGGATAGCCTGTTGCAGAGTGTGGTGGAGAGGTGGGGAGGGAAACAGTCCTTCTCTCCTTCCTTGCCCTGCCCGCCCTGCCCCTGCCGTCCCTTTGCAGGAGGATGTGCAACAGCTGCAGAACATGCTGGGCTGTGAGCTGCAGACCGTGCTCTGCGTCCCTGTCATCAGTCGAGCTACTGACCAGGTGGTGGCCTTGGCCTGTGCCTTCAACAAGCTCGGAGGAGACTTGTGAGTCTGGGCCGGGGGTGATGTGGCTTGGGAGGCTGAGCTGAGAGGCAGCCCAGCGCTCCTCTAGGGTTTCGGCGTGCAGGGGATGAGGCGGCGGCACTGTCCCCGCTGTGGCGAGCTGAACAGTTTGTCAGCGCAAGGCTATGGGATTAAGGGGGCTATTAGACCCTGGAAGCTGCTGCTGGCTGAGGCTCGAGTAATTGCTGACTCTTCATCACCCATTTTGGCTTATTTAAGGCCTTGTTGATGTCTAATCCAGTTTACCTTCTCTGGCACTGCTCCTCCTCTGTAAGCAGAAGGACACCCAGCTCCAGTCTGAGGGAGCAGACCCAGCCCTGGGCGGGGTAAACTCCCTCTGGGTGCTGTGTTGCGCCTGTAGTTTCAGCTCCTGGGGATGCTGAGGCAGGAGGACTGTTTAGACGCAGGAGTTGGAGATCAACATAGCAAGACCTGTTTCAAAAAACAAAAGAAAGCAACAGCCTGGGGAGGAAACTGCTTTCTTTTGTTTTTTGGCCTTCCTGGTGGCACGGAAGTAGGGAGAAAGGGAAAGAGCAGCCTGTCTTGCCCTCCCGCTTGGGTGACCCCAGCCCCTCCCCCAGGTTCACAGGCCAGGATGAGCATGTGATCCAGCACTGCTTCCACTACACGGGCACCGTGCTCACCAGCACTCTGGCCTTCCAGAAGGAGCAGAAGCTCAAGTGTGAGTGCCAGGTGAGTTGTCTGCCTCGAGCCCCTCCCAGGACCCGCTCGCCCTGCTTACCCAGCTCTTGGCCCTAGAAAGCCATGCACGCGGGAGAGGGTCCGGTCTTTCTGGGCTAGTGGCGGCCCTGGTAGTTGACCTAGTGACCTGCAGCCCTCCTACTCGGGAGCCCGCAGTCTCCTCAGGCACAGTGCCGAGGGCTGCAGGCACTGTGTGTCATCGCCCTCTAGTGTTCAACACGGGCACTACAGGAACACCCGGGCAGCTAGAGCTAAAGGTCAACGTTGTTCTTAGAAGCCAAATAATGTAATAGTCACCGTCCATTTCCAACCTGCCCAGAGGGAAGATGGAGAACATCCTGGAATATTGATGCTGGGGGCTGGGTGGAGTAACCCCTGACCCAAACCCACCGTGATCTCCAATCTCTTCCCTCTCAGGCTCTTCTCCAAGTGGCAAAGAACCTCTTCACTCACCTGGGTGAGTGCCCTGTCCCCCTCCATGCCCAGCTGTTGGAGAGCAGAGGGGGAGGGCCGGCCACAGCCCTGAGGCTGACCTCACCACTGCTCACCCTTCTCCCTCCCCCAGATGATGTCTCTGTCCTGCTCCAAGAGATCATCACAGAGGCCAGAAACCTCAGCAATGCGGAGATGTGAGCAAAGCCACCCAGGAGATGTGGCAAGGGAGGCCAGGGCCTCAAGCCCCATCCCCTCCTCTCCTCCCTGCTCCCTCTGCCTTCTTGTGGGACCCCGTCACCACTCTGTATCAGATCCTTTATTTCCTCTCTGTCTCCCTTGCTAGACTATAAGCACCACTGACATCGGGGGCAGGGCTGGCTTTGCTCCCAGCTCCTAACACAGTGCCTGGCACATAGTAGGTGCTCAAAAAAAGTTTTTTTTGAGGGAAAGAACACCTGAAGTCAGTCAGTCCTGAGAGGCTCTTATCTCTGCACTGCTTCGAGGCCTCAGAAATCTGGCCTCCAGATTTCTCCCTCCATGTAGTGGTAGGAGAGGCATGTCAGGGCCCTCTAGACCAACCCCTTCTTCCCACAGCTGCTCGGTGTTCCTGCTGGATCAGAATGAGCTGGTGGCCAAGGTGTTTGATGGAGGTGTGGTGGATGATGAGGTGAGAGTGTGGAGGGAGCCTGTGTGTGTGTGTGTGTGTGTGGAGGGGGTGCTCTGGGGCCCCACAGTGGGCACTGAGAAGCAGGCCCCACGTTTGCTGGCCTCCTCTGTGGCTGGTCAGCTAATTTCCTCTGTCCTCTATCTCTGCTTTGCCAGACCTATGAGATCCGCATCCCAGCCGATCAGGGCATCGCAGGCCACGTGGCGACCACTGGCCAGATCCTGAACATCCCGGACGCCTACGCCCATCCACTTTTCTACCGCGGTGTGGACGACAGCACCGGCTTCCGCACACGCAACATCCTTTGCTTCCCCATCAAGAATGAGAACCAGGGTGCGGGCTCTTGGCATGGGGGTGGAGCCTGAGGCCGAATGTCAGGTCACAATTCTTCCCAGTTCCCCCAAGCATCCTGGAGCCCAAGGGATTAAACTTCATAGGTGTGAGATGTTCCCTGAAGACACTCTGGAGCCGGAAGTGGTGGCCCACGCCTATAATCCCAGCACTCCGGGAGACTGAGGCAGGAGGATCACAAATGTGAGCCCAGCCTGGGCAATTTAGTGACACCTTGTCTCAAAAAATAAAAAAGGGACGGGGATGAAGCGCAGTGTGAAAGCCTTGGGTTCAATCCCTACTATTGGAAGGAAGGTAAGAAAGAAAGAAAAGGAAAGAAATGAAGGAGGAAGGAAAGAAAGCAAGAAAGAGAAAGAGAAAAAGAAAAGGAAGGAAGGAAGGAAGGAAGGAAAGACGGAAGGAAGGAAGGAAGGAAGGGACAGACCCTGAGAGGATGGGACTCCCTGGACCCCTGCACCAGTCGGTCATGCTTACTCCCCCTCCCTTCCCCAGAGGTCATTGGTGTGGCAGAGCTGGTGAACAAGATCAATGGGCCGTGGTTCAGCAAGTTCGACGAGGACCTGGCCACGGCCTTCTCCATCTACTGCGGCATCAGCATCGCCCACGTAAGGGGAGGGCCTGGGGTGGGCCGCTGGAGGACCCCCATTCTGCTACCCCTACTGGTTCTCCTTGGTTTGTCCTATGCTCCACTCCCAGAGCTGGGACCCAGAGTCCGGCTGCTGTGATGCTGCGCAGCCATTAGCACATGCTGGCTACCTCTGGGTTCAATTCCTTCTGAAAATCGGGGATAGTATTTCCTGCCCTGTCCACTCAGCCTTCCAGGACCACGACAAACCCTGGTTGCCAAAAGTCTCTCCCTCTTCTCTGGAAGCAGTCCTAATCCAAGCCGCTGGCCAGCTCCTTTTTGGCAAATGTTGGATCTCACTGTGCCAGCCCGTTGTCCTCTCTGGCCTGGGAATCCAACCCCTGACATTATACTCCGCCCCGCTTCTCTTTCCTTGTCATGAACCTCAGACTCCAATCACTCAGGCCTGGGTCAGGCTCGGGAGGGGCGCAAAGTGATAAGAGGACTCTACTTGGGGTTGAAGCCCAAAGGCTCAGCCTGGGGTCCCAGCGATTGAGGACTGGGCTTCTATTCAAGCCCTTTGTACCAGATGGAGACATTTCAAGGACTCCACAGTGCCCTTTCCCTCTCTCCCTCAGTCTCTCCTATACAAAAAAGTGAATGAGGCCCAGTATCGCAGCCACCTGGCCAACGAGATGATGATGTACCACATGAAGGTGAGGCTTCTGTGGAGCTTCTGTCCTTCCCAGGTCCCTACTCTTCTACATCTTTCCCTGCCTCCCAGAATCCTCAGTGGCCCACAGCTGTCATGGGAATTAGAGGGTGGAGAGATTGGATAGGAGGAGGCCATCTTTAATGCCTTGCCTGGCCCCCTCTAGGTCTCTGATGACGAATACACCAAGCTCCTCCATGACGGCATACAGCCTGTGGCTGCCATCGACTCCAACTTTGCCAGTTTCACCTATACTCCTCGCTCTCTGCCTGAGGATGACACTTCCATGGTGAGCTGGCCCTCTCCTGCTTGACTGAAGAGGGAGAGGGTGTGCAGCCAGAGGCGCAAGTTAGATGTACGTCAGGCACTCCTTAGATGGAAGGCTATGGAGGCTCCCTCAGAGCTGGAGTAGGCACGCGTTCTGCCATCGCGGGGCCATGGGGCTGCCCAGGGCCCAGGGGCTGGACTGGCTGACCAGCAGGGGCTGCTCCGGAACTACCGATGCCCTGGGCATGTGGCCTTGGGGTTCTTAGTCTCTGCCCTGCTTTTCTAAATTTCTGTGTGAGTTTGGTTGCAAGACTTCTCAGTTCTTAGATCTTTTAGATGTCTTAAGAATGCTTTATTCAACTATTTTATAGTCCTCTAGTTTAAAGTTCCAGGTCTCCAAAATTTTGAGTGTGAGGCTACAAGAAGGGTGGAGGCAGGAGCCCCATCTTGATCTGACAGTCCCTCTGAGCCCTCCTCCCTTCCTCTCCAGGCCATCCTAAGCATGCTGCAGGACATGAATTTCATCAACAGCTACAAAATCGACTGCCCGACACTGGCTCGGTGTGTGCCCCCAGCCGCCCCCTCGGCACAGACAGTCCAGGATCTGTCTCCCGCTGTCCTCCATGCTCACATTCATTGCAGCCAGCCTTCTGGGTCTCTCTGAGGATGACGAGGGGAGGCCCATTCTTGTGGGGGTGGGGCGGATTCACAAATAAGAGGCAATTCTCAGACATGAATAAAGAAAGGCAAGAAATGGGGCATGGCAGAGCTTGGAGAGCTTCACAGAGGAGGAGAGGCTGAGGCCCTCCATTGGCTTCTCTTTTCCCCCAGGTTCTGTTTGATGGTGAAGAAGGGCTATCGGGATCCTCCCTACCACAACTGGATGCACGCCTTTTCTGTCTCCCACTTCTGCTACCTGCTCTATAAGAACCTGGCACTTAGCAACTACCTCGAGTGAGTGACTGTGCCACCCCTACAGCTGGCAGCAGCTGGGGTCCCCCTCCCTGAGGGAGGACGCAGCTCCTGTGTGGCCCGCCCTTTACCTGCATCCCCGCCCAGGGAGGGAGGGCGCATACCCCCACTTTCTGGGGAGACTTGCTCACAGTCCCACGGTCTGTAATAGTGGGCTTGCCCCTGACCCCTGCTGGGTCAGTCACACTGCACATCAGTGCCTCTTTCCAGGAAGGAGATCTGACTGCCTATTTGTGTGGCTGCTGGACGCCTCATCCAGCTGTCCTTCCTCTGGGGGTTCCAGAGAGGGTGCTGTGGGTGACTTCTTTCTCCTTTCTGCCTCCCAACCAGGGACATCGAGATCTTTGCCTTGTTCATTTCCTGCATGTGTCATGACCTGGATCACAGAGGCACAAACAACTCCTTCCAGGTGGCCTCGGTGAGGGCCTGCCCTCCTCATAGTGGGGACTGTCCCAGGGGTGCCTGGGAGTCTCACTCCCTCCCAGCCTGAGAGGAGCTGGGGGGGCAGGTGAGACCAGGATGCGGGAAAGAGCAGGCCAGTGCTGTGCCTCAGTCATGGCGGGCACTAGACCCAGGCGTGAGGAGTGACCAGAGTTTCCTGGGCTCTTCCAGAAATCTGTGCTGGCTGCACTCTACAGCTCCGAGGGCTCCGTGATGGAGGTACAGCCATCCTGTCCGACGCCTGGTCCTCCTCACCCCCACAAGGCCAGTGACTTGCAGAGTTAGACCGTGGCCCAGCTCCTGCCCCCAAACCATGCTCTGCAGACCGCCTGCTGGAGCTGCAGCCACCCCCCGGGAGTATATGTCCCCTTGTTTTTCTGGAGGGGCCTGGAGGATCCCTCCAGTTGTAGACCGGGTAAGGGGGTGCTGCAAGGGCCGCCTGGGCCCAGTTTGGAAAGGGAGCTTTTGGGCCTGGCATGGTTCCTTGCAGCCGTCTGGGAGCACTTCAGTGGAGCTCCACTCTGTCACACTCCGTTTTGCCTTATATTGTTCGGTCTGGGTCTTCCCACCATACATGGGGGCTCCCTGGGCCAGGGGCACAGGTTTTGGCTCAGGATGGGAGCCCAATTTCCAAGGTGACCTTGCCCCCCAGCTGCCTCTTATGCACGCCTCCAGAGGTTGCCCCTGCTTACACGACCCCCCGAGAGGCACACAGGGCTTGCTGTCTCCCAGGAGGTCTGGTGGCAGCCCTGGTGGTGCCCTCTGTTCCCAGGGATGAGCCTGCTCCTCCTCCAAGTGACAGCCCTTCAGCATCGAGAAACAAGGCCTTGCCCTCACCTCATCACTGCCTCTCTTTGTCAACAAACCAATGTTTTCTGCATGAATTAGTGTCTAGGATTTCAAGGGATCATTTCAAAATTTTCCAGCCTGCAAGGCCCTCCAAGCTTACCTTTCTGGGTTTCTCCATCTGGCACCTGAGAAATCTGAGGCAGGAGCCAGCCAGGGACTGGCCCAAGTCCCACAGAGGGCTGAAACAGAGCTCGGAGAGGGATCTGGGACTCCTGGCTCCCCTCTCTGCCTGCTCTGCTGAGCCCACAGCCAGGACTGGCAGGTCCTCTCTCTCCTCTCCCCGCAGAGGCACCACTTTGCTCAGGCCATTGCCATCCTCAACACCCATGGCTGCAACATCTTTGATCACTTCTCCCGGAAGGTGATGGGCCAGGCGTGGGGCCAAGGAGGTGGGGGCTGGGAGCTGGCCGAGACCGCAGAAAGAGCTGAGGGGGCTCCTCTGGACTAGGCGGGTGGGGCGTGCCCACTGGTGGCCATGACACCCTCCCCCGGCCCACCCCAGGACTATCAGCGCATGCTGGATCTGATGAGGGACATCATCTTGGCCACCGACCTGGCTCACCACCTCCGCATCTTCAAGGACCTCCAGAAGATGGCCGAAGGTGCCACCCTGGCTGAGGAGGGAGGGTTGGTCAGGATGGGGATCTGGTCAGGTCGGGGATCTAGACTCCTCCCCTTCCAGCATCAGCCTTTCCCTGGTGGCACAGCCCCTCCAGGCAGACCAGCACTGGCTCCTGCACCCATCAGGAGTACCCAATTCCCTGGCCCACTCCGGGGCAGGCCCTGGAGCCTTGTTCTCAGAGGGGCAAGGAGGCTGCACCTCTGTTCTTGACCCCATCTTTTCCCCAACAGCGGGCTACGACCGAACCAACAAGCAACACCACAGACTCCTTCTCTGCCTCTTAATGACCTCCTGTGACCTCTCTGACCAGACCAAGGGCTGGAAGACCACCAGAAAGATTGCTGTAAGTGTCCCCACCTCGGGAAGTCACGGACTGCACACCCCGACCAGCTCTGTGGGCCCCCTGCAGCCTAAAAGCCCTTTCTATGCTGGGGAGACTCGGTGAGGGCTACAGGCTCACCCAGGGTCATGTAGCACGTCAGTGGTTGTGGAAGGTGGGCCACAACCAGCCACACCATGCAATCTAGGGCCATCCGGTGGCCAGAGTAGGGCTGGTAGGTCAGGCCCTGAGTGAGACTGAGTTACAGGGCCTCCTTGTAGTCCTGAGAATGGGCTTGAGGGGGTACCCACAGGATGTGATGAGAGTGTTGCCTTTCAGGAGCTGATCTACAAAGAATTCTTCTCCCAGGGAGACTTGGTATGTGTGCGATGACCTGTGGATTTCCAGGCTGGGGGAGGGCTCCTGGCCTGGGGCGGGAGGGCTTGGGTTAGCCTGACTGGAGCCCGATGGAGGAACAAGAGGGCAGGCTGATCACTCGGTGCCTGCAGGAGAAAGCCATGGGCAACAGGCCAATGGAGATGATGGACCGGGAGAAGGCCTACATCCCTGAGTTGCAGATCAGCTTCATGGAGCACATCGCAATGCCTATCTACAAGTGAGTGAGCTCCTGGGTGTGGCTGGGGACCATGTGCCAGGAAGGTGGGGCAGGGCGGGGCCGGCTATGGCCATCACAGTGGACACGGGTGCCAAGTTTGTCCTTGCCCAGCTCCAAGTGATCTGCAGCTCTCTCCTGCTTTGTGCTTAGTGGGGTCCTTTACTTCATCCTTGGTCCCCAGGGGAGGGAACCACTGCTTTCCTGTGCCAGTCCCCTGGCTCCAACTCTTTTAGAAAAGTTCTACCTATGATGCAGCCCTCCTCTTTCTTGCTGTCCGCGCTCTGATCTCTGACCTCTCACCCTGCCCCGTGCACCGCCAGGCTGTTGCAGGACCTGTTCCCCCAGGCAGCAGAACTGTACGAGCGTGTGGCCTCCAACCGTGAGCACTGGACCAAGGTGTCCCACAAGTTCACCATCCGGGGCCTCCCAAGCAACAACTCACTGGACTTTTTGGATGAGGAGTACGAGGTGCCCGACCTGGATGGCACTGGGGGCCCAGTCAATGGCTGCTGCAGTCTTGATGCTGAGTGACCCCTTACTGGGACCCTCTCTGCCCAGATCTCTTCCCACAACCCTCTACCAGTCTGGCCCAATGCACTGGGAACCAGAGCTATGGGTCCTGCTCTAGACCAGGATGTCCCGTGTGACCCTGGGCACATCCTGACCTTCCTGGGCCTCAGCTTTCCTGTCTGTGGAATAGAAGCAAGACTTCCAGCTTGCTGAGACTTTGTCATTTGTCCTCCAAGAGTGCAGGGGTGGCAGCGGGCCCTGCTGTGCTCCGCTGACCACACCCTGGAAAGTCCTCCTCAAGCCACTGAGCGGCCCAGAGAGTTCCTTCTGTGTCCCCTTCCTGCCCTACCAGGTCTGTGCCCTTTCCCTGGGGGGCCCTGTCCCCTGGGGTGTCCAGGATCCTCACAGAAGGGGAAGGTGGGACATCTGCATGGGCAGAGGGTAGGAAACAGTCACTAGTTCTGCTGGAGGACTACAATAGCCATGAGGCAAAGGTGCCCCTGAAGACCACCCCATTCTTCTGGTGAGTTGGGATCTGGGGCATATGGCTGCCCCAGAGGGGCAGCTCAGTGCTCTGGGGAGAGGGGGCTCAGGCCAAAAGCAGATGGGAATGCAGGTAGGAAGGACCCCCATGCTGGGGACAGGTCCAGGCAAGTCTGCAGTGTTTCCTCCTGCCACGTGACCCGGGGCAAGTTCTTTCCCTTATCTGGGCAAAACAAGAGGTAAGACAATCTGTTTTCTAAGACTCCTTTTAGATTAAAGTCTTCATAGCTCTGTGGAGTCCCAGCAGAGGCTGTGAGATGTCTCTGCCACCCTAGAGCACAGAGAGCCCAACCTCAAGTCCCCCAGTGTCCCCCGAGTGTACCCCCTGGCCTGAGCCCCTCTCCCATCTGCAGCCAGAGAGGGACCTGGTTTTACCCTGGCAGGGCTTCTCTCCTCTTCAAGGCCATATACACCTGTGCCCAGGCCTCTCGGATCAGCTGGCCACCGGCTTCTCTTTTCTGTTCAGTTGTGTGTGTGTTGTGGGCAGGGAGAGGCCGCCTGCCTTACCTATTCTGAGTTGCCTTTAGAGAGATGCGTTTTTCTAGGACTCTGTGCACCTGTTGTATGTGGTCCCGTGGGCTGACCCCTTTGTACATGAGAATAAATCTATTTCTTTCTACCAACCCTCCCTCATGGGGCTATTTGCAGCCTTTGTGTATGGGTGGCTGGGAAACGGAACTGGGAGAGGCAAGTGCCCTTGGGATTCTCTGGCTAGCAGAAGATCCACCCTGGTGGAGTCATTGACCTGTTGGGATACACCCTGGGCCACCCTGAGACAGATGGTGGGAGTTTAGGGGTGGGGGCAGACAGGGAGGCCTAGGCATGGAGCAATAAGAGGATACAGTGGTTGGCAGAGATTGTGGACTGCAAAGGGAGACCTAAGAGGTTGTAGCAATCAGGGAGGCTGCCTGGAGGACGTGGCCTGGAGCTCCTTCTACTTCGTTGGTGTGCTGGCCTGCTTGGTCATGAGTATTCATATAGCCAGGACCTGGGCCACTGAATTGCTCCTGAGTTTCAGGGATGCCTGTTTCTCTGAGTCTTGTTGAAGTGGTCCTCCCCCCCAGTCAGACTCCACCCCAGAGCCGGCCCTGGGTTGCATCTGTGGGCGTCATCCCTGCTCACCTGGCTGTGAGAGCGTTGCCTCTGCTCAGACAATGGCAGGCTCAGACTGGGGGCTACCAGGAGGCTCTGCCTGGTGGTCTCCAGGCCCTGACCACCAACTTTCCTAACCTTTTCCTGCCTCTCCCTGTTTATTATGTCAGGACTGGGATGATCTGCAAATGGGCTGGAGACTGTGCTCTCCTTTTTGCCAGGAGGGCAGCCTGGGAGGAGGTAGGCAGGGGCATCCTGTGACCATAGCAATGCCCCTGGGATGCCAGCCCTGCCTACAGGACCGCATACAGCCTGTTGGGTTTTGGAATCAGCTCTCTGGGCTGAATGGTCTGAGGCCTCCCAGGCTTCTCCAAGGGCATGGGCTCCAGGCAGCTGCCCTGCCCAGCCCTGCTTCAGGCTCTCCGATATCTGTTTCCTCACAGCACAGAACCCAGGCCTGGCCAGGAGGGCCCAGCAGCAGGGGGCAGTTCCCAGCCCAAGGCTTGGAAGGAAGTGGCTATTCTAATGGTGCTCACTGATGCCAGGGTCTGTGTGGGAGACATTGCTGCTTTTCTGCCCACGACCTCCAATCCCGAATATGTGTGTCCCCCTCCTAAACCTTTGGACAAAGGGGAAACCCAATCTGAATACAAACCCGGGGGCTTTCCTGTCCTCTCAACTGCACATTTGCCTCTGGCCCCGGCCCTCCCTTGAGGCACTTGCTGTAACATAACTGGTGGCAGAAGAAACCACACATGCAAGCACAGAGAAAGGAGTGGTAGCCCATGGAGGAGAGAAGAGATGGAACGGAGACATCGCCAGCTTAGGAAGGGCCGGATGTGGGCGGTGGGGGTCACCTTTACTGTGTGTGCCAGGTTTCCAGCAGGAAGTGCCTGCTGGTCAGCAGAAAGATGTCTGCAAGGGGAAAGGTGGGGCAGGAACTATTCTGTGAGTGACACTCTGCCCTGGGCTGGGTCAGGAGAGGACTCAAGAGCTGCTAGGTTGGGAGGACTTGGTGACCAGTGGGGTGGGGTGCAGGGAGAGGCCTGCAAGGTGCCTGGCAGGTGGGATCCATACCTCTTGGGAAGGGCTCTCGGTGGCTGCTCAGGCTGGGGGTGCGGAGCGTCTGGCAGGAGTCTGGAAAGGTAGGTGGGGCGGCCAGTGGCGAGGAGAAGGGCCCAGAGGAGGGAGGGCAGACAGGAGCCTGCAGGCAGCCTCGTCAGATACAGAACCCAAGGCTGGCACTTTGGCTTCTTGTTGCTCCCCTGCCTTCCCACTGAATGATCTCATTTTACATTTTCTTTAAACTTCAGAAGGACTTGCTGGCCTAGAAAACATTAGCCCATTTTGTAGCTAAGTGGCCTGAGGTTCAGCGAGGTTAAGTAACCACCGAGTTTAAGATATGAGCACTGCCTGTCTGCCTCCCCTCTGAGGGCTCCTTCTCTGGGACGGAAGATTCAGGGTGAAGGGCCACCATCTCTAGTCGGCAGGACTGTGGTGGGCACAGGGGTAGCGTGTAAGAGGGTTGGGCCCCAGAGAAGGAGCTGAGTGTGTGTGTGTGTGTGTGTGTGTGTATGTGTGTTTCTGTGTCAGTGCCTGTGTGTGCTCATGCTGGGAGGTGAAGGGGACGGTTTGGGGCCTGCGCTGCAGTTTGTGGCCACCAGGTGGCGCCTGCCCCCTCAAGCCGCACCGCCCCGGAGGTCAGAGAAGGGTGTGTGGGGAGGTGTTGTGGAGCTAATCTCACTCCCGTCCCCCATATGTGCCCTCTCACACTGACACACAGCGTTATTCTCACATTCCCACACTGACACATGCATACACAGCCTCACATGCTCATTGTCTCACAAAGACACATCTATACAGACTCCACAGGGAAAATGGGAGATGTTTCTTGGAGGTTTCTAGTCCCTATAGCTGTTCTTTGAACAGGACTGAGCCCGGTCAGTCCCACCTGTGTGAGACCCACTGTCTCCTGGGGTGTCTGCATGTGGAATGGTCACCCTCTGCAGAAGGACCCCTGGGGAAGGCAGGGTAGGGTGTGGCCAGGTGTGGGCGGAACTGACCCACTCCCTTCCCCGGGGAAATTGCCTTGAGGGAGCATGGAAAACTTGGTCCTGTGCTGGGGCAGCAGAGGAAGAGTGTGGACAGGAGGGGATGTG
>PVJO010022657.1:0-27622 GCA_004026905.1 Hystrix cristata | reverse complement strand
AGATTCATACAAGTTTAAGAGTTCCATTACAACTCCCAAAAAGAACCTATTTCCTTTCTGTTTTTTTCTTAGTTTTATGTACAGAAGGTTGAGTTCACAAAGGAAATTCCATTGCTATGCTAAAATTTGAAATAGCAACTCCTATTTTAGAGTCTTAGCTTCAGTTATTTTCCGAGAAGGCAGCTAGAGTTGTTTTTTTTAAAATGGAAAGAAGCTAGTGAAAAAAAATATATATATAAATACTGCTTAGTTTGCAATTCTTGAGGTATTGGTATCCTGGAGAGAATGTCTTACTTGTATATCATTTGAGTGACCAAAACTGACATGATTATGAATGAAGCAACACTCTCTGTAGCATGCTGGGAGACTTTCCAGCATAACCTCCAAACTAAAGCCACCATTTCTACCAACCTGATCTGTGTCTGAAATCCCTTCCGATTACAGTCTTCCTTTGTGCCTCCTTTCCCCCAATTCTACTGTCTCTGCTGCCCACAAAGAAACAAACTTGACAATATAATAACATAATATAATATTGAAACAAAGACTATACTGGACATCAGCAGTTTGTTCTTTTTACCATTGGAAGTATTCCATTGTGTGTATGTTCCACAATTTGTATATATATTTACCAATTGATGGCTATTTACGTTGGTCCATTTGGGGTTTTTAACGAATACGACTGCTGTAAACATTCATATACAAGTGCTTGTGTGGAGGCATGCTTTTAATTCTCTTGGATAAATGCCTAGAAGTGTGATTGTTGGGTCATATATTAAGTACATTAAACTTTATAGAAAATGGCCAGACTGTTTTCCAAAGTAGTTTTACCATTGTATATTTCAACTAGTAGCATATGAGAGATTTAGTTGGTCCACATCCTCAAATAAGTAATTTTTGAAGAAAGAAAAGAGTAACAGAAAAAGACATGGATTAGTGCAGTACAAATCCATTTATAGAATCCTCCTTTCAACAGCCACTCATATCTCTCCTTTTTTTTTAATTTATTTTTATTTTTAACCAAGAACATGTATTGGTACAATGTACATATAATGATCACATTCATCTCATTTATTTACAGCAGGTTTATTCACATTTCTCCATGAATTCCCTTTCCCCTTTCGTTCTTTTTTTCCCTTCCTGCTTTTCCCCCTTCTCTCTTTCTAGTTTTCCTTTCCTTTGTATATTATCTTCCTATTATATCTATTACATCTCTTTGTCCTATTTATACTTACGGTTTCTCATATCAGAGAAACAATTCGATGTGTACTCATGAGTGTCTGATTTATTTCACTTAATAGTATGTTCTCAAGGAACATCCATTTACATACAAATGACTCTAGTTTATCTTTTTTATGGCTGTGTAATACTCCATTGTGTAGAAAAACCACATCTTCTTTAGCCATTCATTGGTTGTTGGGCATTTAGGTTGTTTCCAAGACCTAGCTATTACAAATTGTGTTGCTATAAACATGGTTGTGTACTCTCCTTTGCCTCACTTAACTTTACTATAGATGTTTAAAGATGGACAGGAATTGTATACTTCTCCCTAGATGAGGCAAACATTTGCCTTAAATTAATAAAGAATTTTTGAAGTCCGTTTACCTGTTTGCTTTCCCTTGTCATTTCAGATTTATCAGTTCTCATGACTCCTGTTTGCCTTGATTTGAGGACTTTTGTCTCTTTGACCTCAGTTAACTCTGTCCTCCTTCCTTGCCTTGTCCTGTTTTTATCTATCCTATTTCCTTTTTTTTCAGACTTAAGACATTAGGCTGACTCTTATTGCAATGTAATTCTTCCCAAATTATCCCAAATATGCTTACAAATTTTAGTAAGAAGCAGGTATAATCTATAAGTGCATTGAAACCCTAATTCTCTATCTTTTTAGGCATGCTTATTGTATCAGTTTCTGAAGCAGGATTTCATGACCCTGAAACTTTACAGTGAGGATATATAGGATAAAGCTGGAGACTACAAAGTGCCTGTTTGATTGTTAATTTCTATTTAGGGATGAGCAGAGAGTGTTTCTAAAATACCCCATCCATTCCACATACTGAGAATACCACTCATTTCACCAGCAAACACATTCTTCTACAGTCCATTTTGCTAACTAATGAACCACTAATTTCACCAATGAAAACTTGTTTTAGCTTTCTCTAACATCTGGTGCTAATAAAATATAATATAACCAAAAGCACTAATAAGCAGGCAAATTTAGAGTGTGGTCCTGCTGATAAAATCTCATCTGGCCATTTATGAAAACTGACTTTCTGATCACAACAGTGTGTAGTATATGATTCAAACTAAACAGTGCCTACATGTACTACTACACAAGTTGCTTCTTATTTTATCGGAAGCCCTTTCATGATTTAGATCTAATATATCCCCCAGAAGTCTTGAGTGATAAGAGGTGGTGCTTTTGGAAACTGTGGGCACCACACTCATCAGTGGGTATGACCTAGACAGGCACAGTCTTGTCCTCAGCTCCTGCCCTCCCTCTCTGCTCCCCGGCTGCCGTGGGGTGAGCAGCTGTCCTCTGCATGGAGCAAACTGACCACGGTCAGAACCCTCCGAAAGTAGGAGCCAAAGTAAACCTCTTCGCTTTTAAGTTGCAGGTGTCAGATATTTTGTCCCGGGGATGGAAAAGTGACTAATTTAAGCCTTTTAAAGTATGGACATCATAACAACCCTTGAATTCTGCCTTGAAGTAATATTTATTGAAGACTCATTATGCCAGACATATAATTACATTTATATTTGTTACCTAACAATGAGTAACTCGGGGATGTGGGGGTCGTCGTACATACCTGTTTTATAAAGAACAATTCTAATTTGCCGAAGGTCCCTTGAATCAGTAGAACTGGATTTCAAATCTGGATTAGCCTACATCTAAAATGGTATTTCGGCTGTTTTACAGTTTAAGTGATATAAACACATTTTACAGTATCCACTCAAAGATATAATTGAGTCATTCTTTTTAAAATCTTTGCTTAGTTGTTTGCTTAATAGAAAATTTAAAGAATCTGATGAAATCATCTGTCCTCCTCATCAAAACGGAATTATGTGTCCAATTCTGCAAATAACTTGAAGAGATTTGTAAAAACTTCCCCTTTCTTTCCAGTGCCCAGCATGAATCTTAGACTAGGGATGTTAAATATTTCTGTACTCTAGGATTATATTCTGTATTGTTTGTTTTTCTGGTTGCATTTCTGAATGTGTTTCTTTTTCTAAGGTACAACACCTTCTCTTTAATGGTACTGTAATTTTTTTAAATTTAAAACGTCCCTGCCTATAGGCAGAGCTCCAGAAACACATCCTGGTGACTATGCCTGGTGACCATACTTGCAGAGTGTGGGCTGTACCATGTTTCCCATAAGCATACCCCAGAAATTGTACTTACCGGACCAATGGATCCTTCCAAAATCACTGTGGAAATTGGATCTCTAGGCCTAAGATCACAATCCCATCGTTGCCCACCCAGAAGTCAATTGTCTCCCTTCAGAGAACTGGCAGTGAGGATCATAGCTTAGGTCACCCGAGCACCACAGGACACCTCTAATTTTGTTTCAGGCTCAGTGTTGTTGACATCATATGATGCTCCCAAGATTTGGCATGCTGCCAATGTCAGGTGTCATGTGACCAAAGGCTTTCGCAGGAGAGAATGTGTGAGCTACTTATTAACATAATTTAAACATTAATTATGAAAACCATCCCCCAAATGGCATGAAAACAAATAAACCACTGAGCCACTACCTAGGAAACTACCTTACTGCTGAGGCTCAGACAAACAATAGAATGATTAGCAAAAATGCATTGCTAGGCTCAGTTATATTTCACATGGTCTTTGACAATCCATAGGGCCCGCTTCTGTTTCCCCATAAATAAGATATACAATTTAATGGTTCTCTTTTATCTTACACATCATAGTGAATCTGTGAGAACATCACTTAACCTCTTCAATCCATCTTTCAACTGCTGTATTCTCACATATATGAATGAACAGAAATGGTAGCAGTTTGACTTTATTCTATGACCATGGTATTTTGTATTGCCACTGATAAAGTGGAAAATGTATATATAATCAAATGCAGAAAAATTGTCAATGCCATACGTTAAGAATGATTCTGAAGCTTACTGAAATGCAATCAACTATAAAATTTTTGGATTTTGGGTCCATGTTGAATCTGTTCCAAAGCATTTTATTGTTAGAGATTACTGGAAAGTCCTCTTCACTACTGAGATTTGCTTGTAAGCCATTCTTAAATGATACAGAGAGAATAGCATAAAAATGAAGCTATAATGTTAATTGACCATTTGTGAACTTATCCTATACAAAAGTAAGGAAAAAGTAAGCTACAGTATAACACGCTCTGCTAAAAAGAGCTTGCTTTTCATTCCAGTCAACACTGATTCTTTTATTAAATTTTTTATTAGTACATGTTTGCAGTACATAGTGATTACATTCATTGTACCTAGTACATCTTAATTTTTTTTTTTTTCATTCCTGTCTCTTTCTCTTCCTCCCCCTACATAGGCCCAACTCCTGAATGGGAATTTTCCTCCTACTTTCCGCTGGGGAGGTTAGATGGCTGTCCCAAGAAAAGGGGAAGAGACACAACAGTTGCCAAACCCTCCAAAATCTTATTCTAGTAATTCCCAGAGCAATCCTAGGAGATATTAGTCATGGGTCTAGTCAACAGATGAAGAGTCTTAGGGTCAGAGTGAGGCAGTTTCTAGCCTATGGTCACACAGCTAGAGGGCTCAGGATCCAAATCCAGGTCCTGTCCTCTCTCAAAGACACTGTTGAGCCTGTTCACTGTGGTCTTATATCCACTTAGGTGACAGATTGCCTCATAAAGCAATAAGCATAAAACTTCCAGCAATGGCCCTGTTTGTTTGGAAGGCTCAAGTGAGGCGCTGTGTCGAGTTGTCAGGTCCAGGCTGATGGAGTGTGTGTGGCCAGTGTGGAGACAGCTGAATCTCATACGAAATGGGTTGGAAGAGTAAAACAGGTCATCTGCAATTAGCCGAGGATCAAATATGTTTTGGCAATACCAGATAAAGGCAACGCTTTGAAAAGTTGCACTTTCCTGTGAGAAGCTATCATTGTTTTGCCTTTAACTTTCAAAGAATGATGTTATTGGATTTTCTTTCTTTTATACAATTTAAATTTCAATGTGTCAATCAATTTTCTCATATTAAAATGAAGGTAATAACAGTAACTATTTAATTGACTTGTGAAAATATCAAACAACGTATGGAAAGAGTCTGGCGTGTAAGAGTTCTGGTTTCAGCTCTAACATGAAGACAGTTTATAAACTGCCAATCCTATTCTTGCAAGCTCTGCAAACCGAAAATAAATAACTTTAAAGGGCCACATTAGAGAACTCAGATCACATGGCAGATGAGTACCCTGGTACATCTAGAGGGACATGTTTAACTGCAAGGAGCACAGCTGGAGCCATAAAGTGGCAGGGAGACTTAAATGGAAACAACGATAATTGCTGGAGGCTGAGTCTAATCTAATGGGAGAATGAGAAAATTCTGGGAGCTGTAGTCTTAGGAAGGTCTCAACATCCTCATGGGTCTTACATCTAGAAATCCCAAGGTTGTCACGAAATTAAAAGAAAGACCCCTAGTTATGCCTCTGGCTCTCACAAGGGATGAGGCAAGAAAAATTACTGTCCAATAAATGTGTGCCTACTCTTCTGGAGAGAAGACTTTGCCTGAGTCTTATCTCAGTTGCTCTGCCCTGTACCACATTCCTCCCACATTAGGCCTTGAGAGACTTCCTGTCACATCTGAGGTTATAAAACAAATCTATAGGATAAGGACTTCAAAGAAACAGATTGGGAATGTTGTAGCTAGAGAAGAGAGAAGTGATGGGGCAGGGGGAAGGAAATTATATCATGGAGAAATATTTTTGAAGACCACAGTCCAGAGACACAGGCCCATGAGATTACAGAACATCTCCTTCCTTTGCTCCTGAACACCGTAAAATACAGCGCCTCCTGCTGGCTAATAAGAGTGGATCACAGCTACAGAATTGCAAGATACAGACTCTATCTGAGGAAGAGTATTTAGGGCAACTCCAAGGTTGAGAGGGGCGACAAAACCCGCAACACTGGAGAACTTGAAGTCTATGGCACTACTGCTGTAGCAAACATTAAACAGTCCAATTGCTACGCAAATTAGCATAAGTTCTCATACTAGTATATGTGCTGCTGAAGTGAGCACTAAATTCTCACACTAAATCCTGCTTATCTCAGTTCTTCTTGCCTGTGTCTGTCTTTCAACAAAAATTCTGAGGCTGGTAAGAATGCAAAAACTGAAGTGAGCTTCAAAACAGCTTGGCAGGTTCTTGTAAAGTTAAACACAGGCTTACCATCTAATGTAGCAATCATTTTCTTATGTATTTACTTGACTGATTTGAAAATAATATCCACATATGAATCTGTACATGAATGTTTATAGAAGCTTCATTCGTCATCACCAGAAACTAGAAGTAACCTACATATCTTTCAGAGGTAAATATATAAAAAAATCTGTGCCACAGCCATACAACAGAACTATTCCAAAAAGAAAAGGAATGAGCTATTAAGCCACAAAAAGACATAGATTACTTAAATTCATTTTGCTAACTAAAAGAAGTCAGTCTAAAAAGGTTACCTGATTTATTATTCCAATTATGTGATGTTTGTGAAATGTTAGACTATAGAGATAATAAATAGATCAACTGAGTCAGCAGAGATTCAAAGTATTTTTTAGGGCAGGCAAACCATTCTGTATAATACATGGTGGATAGATGACATGATGTAATAGTCAAAGACCAAAGAATATTGTAGCACGAAAGTAAATCTTAATGTACAAAATTTTTAAAAAATCATTTGTGAGGTTAGACTTTCCCAAGACGGAATGCAGAATGTGACACGACCTCTCTGGAGGAGGTGTGTGAAGGGAATGTTGACCTATGCAACTTTTGAAAAGAGTGGGATTTTCAAAACTACAGATCAGAAACTGTACATAACTGGCACTGTGTCTGGTTGATTACATGTTCCCCACCAAGTTTGAGCTAATAATTCTGCTACCACTATGCATGTATACTGGAATTAAAAAAAAATAACAATACATGGCAGATGTTGGAAACCAGGTTTCTCATTGCAGCAGAAGAAGTTACAAATAAAAATGAGGTTGAAGCCAAAATGATCTATGATATAATGGATTAAAATAGGCGATATCAGTATGAATTCATGTTTGTCCCAATGCAGATATTGATAGCTACATTAGAAATGTGGAAGCTCACAGGGCCTTCATAGCTGAAAGGGCGAAGACAGCAACCCCCAGTAACAACGAGCACATCTAGCACCCAAATCTTGGTCTACAGTTCTCTAGTAAAAGGAATCGGGGGAGCCTAGAGGCACTGATGAGATTAGAACTCAGGCAGAAAACATACGTGTGAATCATCTTGTAGTGCCAAAAAAGAAAATATTCAACACACAGACACACACACACCCCCCTATACTGAAGCATGTTAAAGGAACATAAGGGTCACCTGGAAGAGTTCCCAGTACTCAAAACTGGATTATCTGAACAAAAAAGAGAAATAAAATAGTATGGGATTATAAGGCAAAGTGTAAAACAAATATCCATGAGTCCATATTGATGTAAGTAAATGATCAAATAAGTAAATTACAGAAAACAGACAAATCCCCATATAGAAGAATTCTAAATGACTCATTTAGATGCTATACTTTCCAGAATGCTGAACATAACTTGTCACTTCTTATAGTGGGGTAAATGTAGGGACTTTCTTCCATAGAACACAGCATAACAGAGGGAGAGAAAATAACAACTTTACACCTGAGAGATCTGAGGTGCAGTATCTCAGTCGGGTGATCAAGATTAACATCAATAGTGTTGTCATTTCAATAGTATATATTCTTGATATGATGTGATAAGAATGATGCTTTACTTCCATTATCGTCTTCACCCAAACCATAACCCTAGTCATTTCATGAGAAAAATTTCAGAAAAATGCCAATACAAGTATATTCTACAAGAAATACCAGTACTCTTTTAGAACCGCCAAGATCATCAAGAAAGAAAGTCTGAGAAATGTCACAACCAAGAGGAGCCTAAGGAGGAAATAAAAGTATGTGTACTCAAGATAGGATCCAGGAATGGGAAAGGGACAATAGGTAAAACATTAAGGAAATCTCAATAAATCATTAATTTCTATTAACAATGTATCAACATTGGTTCATTAATAGTGGTAAAAATATACTGTGTTAATGTACATGTACCAAATATACCATAATATTATACATTCAAAACATTCGATAATGGGTGCCTGGCACAGGAGCATTGTGTCTTATATTAATCTTTCCATACTAAAGCAATTCTAAAATTAAAAGATAGGCTGGGGATTTACCTCAGTGGTTAGAGTGCTCGCCTCGCAAGCACAAGGCCCTGAGTTCGATCCCCAGCACACACAAAAAAATTAAATTAAATTAAATTAAAAGTTTATTTTTCAAATAGTAAGTGGTATGGCCCTTACCTGAGAGGACCTACTTGATAAATGTCAGCTGTTACTATCATCAAATACTAAGTTGCCAGGACTTTGTGGCCAAAGAGAAGTCATAAAATTATTAGAGATTTAAATAGAACATTGACCTGTAACTAACCTGAGTTCAGGATCTATAATGACTAAAGCAGAGAAAGGCAGATCACCAGATCATTTTGCCACAAGAGTCAACCATTAAATAAAGAGTCAACCATTAAATAAAGTCACTGTCAGAATATGAAGCAGAAAAAACACAAACACTAAGTGATTTTCTCTTACCCAACAAAGCAGAAGTGAATAGTATTACCTCCCATACCAAAAGCCCCACATTGCTTTCAAGGTGATGTGAGCCCACTTCTAAGGGTTTCTTGCAGTATTCTCCAGATATTTACGTATCTTCTGGAAAGCGTTAACTACATCCTATTACAGTGATATATGTATAACCAAGTGTTTATAGCAGCACAATTCATAATAGCTACATCTTTGAAACCGCCTATATGTCCATCAACAGATAAGTGGATAAAGAAAAGGTGGTATTTACACACAATGGAGTTCTACTCTGCTCTAAAGAAAAAGATGAGTCATTTGTAGGAAAATGGATGTAAATTGACACCATACTGTTAAGTGAAATAATTCAGGCACACAAGCTGAAATATTGATTGGTTTCTCTTAAGTGAGAAACCCAAATTACAAATAAAAAGCAAAATAGAGATAATAAGAAGTAGGGAGGTTGATCTTTCTCAAGTGGGAAGGGGATCAAAAGATAGAAGGAGAGGGAGGGAAAGGAGGGAAAAGGGATGGCAAGAGGGAATTAAGATGTACTGTGTACGTGGACAACTCCCCACAGGAATGTAAACATGTACTACAAATGTATTTACATCCTTTTTTTGTTTGTTTGTTTGTTTAATAGTGAATTCCTAAAGATCTAAAGACCCTTAAAGTATAAAGAGGCACTCAGGAAGCTCTTGAAAAACATGAAAAGAAATGAGAGAAACAAATATAAATGACAGACTATTTCATCAGAAGAGTAATTTAATTATCTGTTTTTCAACAAATTACTCTCATGCCTCAGTATTCATCCTTGTTCTCATCTTTCAAATACATCCTGTTGGGAAATTCAAAGTCTTGGAAATAGTATCTCTTGACCATTCACTCATTTTTCCCAATATTTTTATTAATGTAAGTTTTCAGTACATCATAGTTATATTCATTTTGGAGGACTTGTTCATGGATAAAGCACACTTCGATCATTTTCAATCCCTTTTATCCCCTCCCTAGTGACCATTAATTGATAACCACAGTCATGTGGGGGGATGGCAAAATTTTATTTTCTGTTCAGTTTACAAAACTGAAAGATTCATTCATATTCTCAGAGCTCCGAATGAGCCACACAGACAAATCTGACTTCTGATTCACCAAACCTCACCTGCCTTCACAGGTTTTCTCTCCTAGAGAGGATATAGTTGCTAAATATTGGAGTCCATGACTATTTTTACATTAAGAAATTAATGGACTAGTGCAGAGCGTGGAAATCAGAGGTTTCATTACATCGTGGATTAGAAAAACAAGCACTCCACCTTGTTTCTGTAGTTGCCTATCAATGTCCATCTTAGTTTTAAAAAACAGAGTCTCAGGATGGTTAGCCAATTTTTAGGGATTACTGAAAGCTTCGCTGTATGTTTATATTCTTTTAAAAATTTCATCTCATCTATCAAACACGATATATACAACACTGAATCACACAAAGTATTAGGATATACGAGGATCTGGCTTTTAATATTGCAAAAAGGAATCAGCCTACCAAGTCTCTCTGAGTCTTCTCAGGATGCACAGCAGTATACACACTGACTAATTAAAAAGATCGCACCAACACAAATTATGAAGCTGGTCAAGTTACTCGTTGGGAAAGCTTTGTTTTTCAATACACAAGTTCCATTCTCTGAACTGGTTGCTTTCAACATGATGTCAATGAATTATTCACTAAGTGTAAATTTCTACTAAAGTATTAGACTACACTCCTTCTCTTTTCAGGAATATTCAATTCTTAATAGCAAAGGCTAAAAGACAGAGAGACAGAATCACATAAAATTTAAAGGTGTAACTCTCTAATGGTGGAATTTTATACTCAGTCAGATAACAGGAGAGATGGAAAGAAGAAATGCCAAAAGCTGCTCATATCACACCAAATAGGCAACCTCTGATTCTGCTGTTTCCTATAGTTTCCCACTTCAACACAGCCTTTTGCAGCATGAGAGGATTGTATCTAAATTCTATTTATTTTACAAAAGCAGAGTTTGAATAGTATTAAATAATGTTTTAAGAATAAAATACATATGTGATTCACCTCAAGTAGTTATTAGAAATATTTTACATAGTTATATATCATTGTATTCATTGTAAACAGTACATTTGCTTCCTGGTCTTCCACTTGTTAATTCAGTAAAAATAGTTGTTAAACGTTTATTATATTCCAGACACCATGGTAAGTACCAAGATATACCTCTGAACAAACATCCTGACCCCATAGAGCTTATTCTCTATTGGAAGGGGAAAAAATATAAAGTATAAACATAATATCTAGGAAAACGGAATATGCTATATTTTGTGTGTGTGTGTGTGTGTGTGTGTGTGTGTGCGCGCGCGCGCCAGGGATCGAATTCAGGGCCTTGCACTTGCTAGGCAATCACTCACTCTAACCACTGAGCTAAATCCCCAGCCTGAATATGCTATTTTTTAAAATAATAATGCAAGGTCAGAGGGATTGAAAGGTGAGGATTGGACAGAAATATGAAACAGTATAGCTGGGGTAAGTACTAGTGAATGGTGATATTTGAGCAAACATTTTCAAGAGGGGAGTTGCACATGGACATCTGGGGAAAGAGACTCTCAGACAAAGCGTAGCCAGTACAAATGATTCCTAAGATAGGAATTCGTCTTGCATAAGTAAGAACTGGTAAGCCTACTGTGGCTGGGGCAGAGAGAGTGACAGAAAAGACAGGAAAAGATGATAAGAGAGGTAATAAAGGCCATAGAATATGGGGCCTTCTAAGCCATTTTCAGGACTTTAGCTTAATTATTATGTAGTTTCAGATAAGCAGTTAAACATTTTAAAATTCTATTTAATCTGCAAAAAAGGGAAGAAATAACTAAAAGAAAAGACTTCGCTAATAAACTAACAATAACTATAAATATAATATTAATTGATCCAAACCAAGGCCAAGAAAAAAAATGAAAAGAAAAGAAACAAAAAAGATAAAACAAAGAGAAATAGCAAGATGGCACAATTTAAATCAACTATAGGGCAATGATAATTACACTAAATGTAAATGGTTTAAATATACCAAATAAAGAACATATTATCAGTTGAGTAAAACAACTCCGAGACCCAACAATATGTTGTCTATAATACATGCTGCATATAGAAAACAGAAAAGCTGAAAGCAAAAGAATGAAAAAACATATATCATGTTAAAATCTTATAATAACAAAGCTGACATAATTATATTAAAATAAGAGAAGTAGATTTCAGAGTAAAGACAATGACAGGGATAGAGAGGAATATAGTACAATCACTAAGATGTTAATGTACCAATAAAGCTTAGCAATCCTAATTATATCTGAAACTAGTAACAGAACTTCAAGAAAAAAAAAAAGCTAATATACTGAAAAGAGAAATGAACAAATTCACAACTAGTTGAAGATTTTAAAATTTCTCCCTCAATAATTGAAAGTAAAGTAGACCAGTAAAAAAAGAGTTTACCAACACTACTTCCCAACTCCTGCTAATTACCAGCTCATTGGCAGGACACATTACCCCAAAATGGCAAAATACATATTTAAAAAAAAAAATCGAATATTTACCAAGACGGGCTACGTTCTAGACTAAAACACTCTCAGTAAATAAAAAATAACTGAAATTGTATAATATATATTCTCTATCCACAAAATAATAACTGAAATATTTTTTAAATCTCCAAATAATTGGAAATTTATAGAATCTTTCTTATAACACATGAATCAAAGAAAAATATCACAAAGGAAAATGGCATTTATTTTCAAATGAATGAAAAAATGAAAACACAACATATCAAATGTATGGGGCACAGACAAAACAGGACTTAGAAAGAAACAAGTAGCATAAATCATTTATAATAAAAATATCTCCAATAAATCTGAATTTACCCCTCAGGAAAATGGAAAAGAAAATTAAATTGAGCTCAAAGTAAATGAAAAGAAGAAAGCAATAAGTGCAGACATTAACGAATAAGCAGAAAAAGAAAAAATGAAAGCAAAAAACTGTATCCTTTATAGATCAATACAATTGATAAATTTGTAGCAAAACTAATTAGAAAATATAGAACAAAATTAACTTACCAATATCTGTAATGATAGGTCATACTTGCATATAGTAGAGGAATTAAAATAATAAGAAAATATTTTCGACAACTTTATGCCAATACATTTAACAACTTAGAAAAATATAACAAAAATTTGTTGGAAGACATAAAACTCTCAAATTTCACTGGAGAAAGAAAAAATTACCAGAAGAATCCTGCGTAGTTTAAATAAATTGAACTCATGTTTCAAAACCTTCTGACAAATACATAGTACTCGAAGCCTGGAGAGCTTCACAAGTGAATTCTAAATGTTTAAAGGAGAAATAATACCAATACAAAACTCTTCCAAAAATTAAAAGAGAAGAAAACAAATCCACCTCATTCTATGAACCCAGAACTGACCCAATACCGAAAATAGGCAGATTTTAGAAAAGAGGGAGAGAGAGAGAGCAAGAGAGAGAGGAGAGAGGAAGGAAGGAAAGAAGGAAGGAAGGAAGGAAACTGTGCCCATGAGCACAGATACAATGATCATTCATATTTAATCTGATAAAATATGAGCTAATACATCTTGATCAGATATAATTTAACCCAGAAATACAAAATTGGTTGAATGTTTGAAAGCAGTTCATGTAACTCACCAGATTAACAGACTAAAAGATAAATTATATGATCATCTCCTTAAACACAGGAAACACATTTAGCAAAAATCCATACCCACTATTGATAAAAATTCTCAGCAAATCAAATTAAAAATAGAAGAGTTTTCCTCTGTTTGATAAAGTCATGTCTGAAACATGTAAAGCTGGAATAATAATTGGTGGAAGACCATAAATGATGGACAAGGAAAGGACTCCTTTTCTCACCAGTTCTATTCAACACTATACTGAAGGTCTTTGCAAAAAAGAATAAAGAAGGAAATAAAAAGCAGACAGATCAGCAAGAAATAAAGCTTTTTTTGCAGACAGTTTAATCATCTGTATAAACATCCTAATAAATCTGTAAAAAAGATCCTGGAATAACTGAGATTAGGAAAATCACAAATTACAAGTGCAATGAACAAAATGGAATTTCATTCATGGATACTAGCAACAGTCAGTTGGAAATTTCCCTTTAAAATATAATATTAGGGGATTTGCACCTGTACATGATATATCTTGCTGCTTCTTTTTTCCCCCATGATGAATGTTGTTCCTATGTGTATCTAAAATGTAGCATTGAAATAAAATTTTAAAAAGGATGTAAAAAAAATACAATATAAGGAAAATATAAATATTTATGGATAAATTTGACAAAAGATACATAAGACTTATAAACTAAAACTATAAAATACTTCTGAGAGAAATTAAAGATGGTTAATAGAGGTAAGTTATATCTCTATCCCAGACTGTAAGACTCGATAATGTTAGTTGTCAGTCCTCGAAATGATGCATAAATTCGATGCATTTCAAATCAAATTTCATGTATATTTCCATGTATATTCAAACGTGTATGTGAAATAAAAAATATTACAGCCACTTTGGAAGACAGTTTGGCAGTTTCATAATCAAGTTAAACATACACTTACCAAAAAAATTAGCAATTATACTTCTAGGTATTTTCTCCAGGGAACTGAAAATATTATATTCACACAGAAAGATGTAGCAGCTTTATTTGTAATTGTGAAAAGGTAGAAGTAATTGGTAAATGATGATACAAATAATGCAAAAATGACAAAAAATGAATAGAACTCGACTAAACATTGAATATGGATTCTAAATACACACATGAAAAGATATTCAGTGCTCTCAGTCATTAAGGTAGCAGTGAACTACCACTACACATGTAGGTAGAAGTGCTAAAATCCCAAAGACAGACCCTGTTAAATGTTGGCAACAAACTCACATACGTGGCTGGTGAAAATGCAAAACCAGTAAGGCACTTTAGAAACCTTGGCAGTTCCTTAGTAATGCCGCTGTGAACATCGGTTAACCACACTTGTAAAGGCGTACGTGTTCTCTTCAGCGAAGTCGTAGGAGTGGCAGGGCTCAGAGGGCTTCCTAACTAGTGTGTGACGGACCACATGGCAACGATATGAAAAAAAGAGTGCATTTCCACAGTTAGAAAACAGGAGAACCAAACGATGAAAAGTAAGGACAAAATCCCTGCCAAACAGGAATGGTGAGGGAATCAGAGTGGAACGCGGGACAGGCAACAGCTCCGGGATGATTACAGGGAAAGACCCTATTCTTCAAGGTAAACTAGAGCAATATGGTTCTTGGAAGGGATTGGGTGAGGGGATGACTCTTTGATAACTTCAAAATGCAGTATTTTTCTCAATCATTCCTGAGCCAATAAACAACCTTGGAAATGTAACAGAAATTCAAATACCCGCCAAAGACGCGGGATGCTGCCTCCCAGAAGATCAAAATGCAATGCACGTCACTCAACGTCCACAAAACTTACTGCTATTCTGAGAAGTCTTGTTGCCACAGGGAAGCCTCTGGAGGCTGGAGTAGTGCTACACACTCAGACAACACAAGGGCTGCGGGCTAGGCCTGGGCACATGTGGGAAACAGCAACTTTATTGTCTGGGGGATAAGGTGTGTTAAGCAGAAAATTTAATTGGATGAGTAAATTAAGGCCAGACTAAGAAGGACCTTGACTGCCCTCTTTATAATTCTATTTTATATTTGGTGCTTAATTCCAGGATTTCAGAGTTGGAAGAAGAGAGAATAAATTATTGTTATTTACATACGATCGCATGGTGAAAGCATTCTACAGTGAAGCATACCTGGGTCTAATTAGCTTAAGGCATCTATTACTTTTGTCATTGGTTTCAAGTTGCAACTGCACTAACTAGACTTCTTGCAGGGACTTAAGAGTGTGGGTCTGTCTTAATCTGCACCAGTACCTGTGCTATAGTGTTCAAATGAGTTAGAAGAGAGAGAACCCAGTTCTCTCCACGCCTTTACTCATACTGTTTCTTTTGTTTAAAACATCTACTTCCCAGTCCCTCTAAACCCACATCCTATGGATGAAAAACTGAACTTTAGAGTTAGAGAATGTCTAGCCATACAAGAGCTAAACTATTGTTACTTATTAATATTCAGCCTTGACCTGCAAATGCCAATCCCTTGATCTTCCTTTCAAGTCTCCCTCATGTCTCCTTGGGACATATGGAGTCTTTCCTTCTGCCAGAAACCCAAATCACTCTTCCGTTGTCCGTGTTTTAGTTGGCTCTCTAATAATCTCTATATCTTGAAAACAAGGTCCATATATGCTCTTGCTGCATGTCTTTCATGGTCCCTGAAATGTCTCGCAGCTGGTGTCATAGTAAGACTTTATTGATTGTGAAGCCACAAAAAGATACTTCATAGCTTTTGAAGATTCTTCTTATTCTTAGTATCAAAGCTGAGATTTGGGTGTATATGAAAGTTGATGACCATCATGAAAGTGTTTCCCAGTATATCAGCACACACAAATTTGAAGTTAAGCTTTCCTTTCCACACAGAGATAACAAAAGAAACAATAAGGAAACCCAGACATCCATGCAGCTATGTTGATTCTGCAGAGATGAGAGAGAAAAACCATTTTATTTTGTACAGGTTTTTTTGCTGGGGAAACATATGACATTTATCAGCATAATTTTATGAGTGAGCTTTGAGAATCCCACATTTAAAAAAAAAACATAGTAATTGTTTATTTATTCTAAATTACAAAAGGGATAATTTATAACTAATTCCCCAATTATTTCATTATGCAGTACTAATAAAAAATTCTTGATGTCTCGATTATGTTTAGCAAAGAATCATGTAATTTAATAAATAATTTTTGACTGAAGTGATTATTTACTTAAAACATTGAATATGCAGAAGGAATCTTAAATCACATTTTTCTGGTGTCATATAATAAAATAATTGTGCAATTAGCAATAAACAGTGTGCAAGAATAACAAATGTTTTATTTAAAACTTAGGGAACAAAAAAGCCCATCTCTCGTGCTTTTCTCCAAGAGAAGAAAATCCTGTGGTATATTAATCAAAAGGGCTTTTTTATGCCTCTGGCAGCAGTGTTTTAAAGTAAACCCTTAATATCAGATCCCAATCCCCAGTTTCAATTTGCTTCCAATGGAAAGGACATTAGAGTTTATAAAATACTCCTTGATTACTTTTTTGAAGGCCTGAAATCTTGACATGTCCGTGACTTGCTCACACTGCATCAATATACAGTGGTTGAAAGAGCAATACCCATCACGAACATTGCCACATTGACTTATAGAATCATGCCCTTGAGAAAAAGCCAGAGAGAAAAAAGGAGCACCAGGCAGTGACAAAAATGAAATAGAACTGTCATCTGGCAGTTCTTCATAGCCCGTCAAGGAAACTATTAAAGATGTACAAAGAGCCAGAGAGTGCTTGGGCAAAGGTTGTTAAACCAGTACTTCAAGGGCAGGTCACGCAGGCTGTTCGGGACTCGCGAAAAGACCAGCCTGCGCTCCCCGCAGACAGTGGTACCGGCACCTGCCCCGACTCACGCCGGGCGAGCAGAGGAAATGGACTTTTCCCACCCTGTGCCAACTGGAGTTGAGGAATTTACAAGGGATTATAAATTAACTCTTAAGTATATCCTTTTTCTAGTAGCAGATATCTCAAAGATTATTTTTAGTCTGGTTTGGTAACTATACTGAAAACTTGTCCAGTGTCATTTGATCCAGACCCAATTATCAATCTTGACCCATGGTCACTTTGCAGCACTTCAGCAGAATCATCTAGCTTCTCCGAACATTAATTTCCACTCTTTTCACACACAGGAAGTATAAAATCGGAGCTTCTCCTTTCTTTTCTTCCTCATTTGTGCCTGTTATATTTTCCTTATCCAATACTTCTGCTCTTCTTTCTGTGTCCCCTCATTTACCAATTTGCTAAATCTCTAGTACCTCAGGTTAGAAAGGCTTTCCTGTCCAAGACTTACTTGGTCTGAAACAAAGTAGCAGGTTCTTAAGAGATAAGGGGAATTTTAAGGAAAATTATTGCTGATTGGCACCCAACTCCACATATTCAGCCCTAAATGAGGCATGTTAGGATTTGGCGGTGGGGTAATAATTTTTCCCAAGGCCTTTACTTAACCCTGAAATTATTCTTTCTTAGTTTTTATTTTTTATTAGCACATTTTTGTAGTACGTAATGATTACATTCCATGTGGGGAGTTGGTTTGTGTATATAATACATTTTAATTTGTTTCTTCATCCCCTTTACCCCCACCTTTTCTTGATTTCCATCACAGAAAGATCTGTCTCCTTATGTCCTGTTATCTAGCTTTTATTTTGCTCATTTATATTTTGGGTTTCTTATGTATGAGTTTCTTATGTATGAGCTTTGGGTTTCTATATTTAAGCTTTTGTGTCTGATTTACTTCATTTAATGTAAGAAATTCATCTAGGAAAGGGAAAGTAAATAATACCACACCCAGGCATTTAGGAGCTATTTGGCGAAAGTAGTCTTTTTCATTCTCTTCACCTGATCACTGTAAATAGGATTGGGGGCATTATCTAAAAATGGAATGAGCTCAAATATTATTATACTATATAAAATATTATGGGATACATATTTGTCCCTAAATATAATTAGGGTGTAAATTTAGAGTGTAAAATCTTAAAAATGGAACTCAATTATATAGAATTATTATGAATTGAAAAAATATAATTTTGATGTAGAAGTTAAAAGATTGGATTTGGTCACAAAGATTAATTAAACCCCTAAAGTATGAGAGTAATGTAAATTTAAATTTTATGTTATTTTTGTTATGAAAACAGCCATATTTTAATGGCCCTTTAAATTCAGTTTATTTATTTATTTATTTTTCCACAACTTTCAGGAAAAAGTTTCTCATTGCAATTTACAGTATTTGTCTAATAAAGACAATGCAGTAACTTCTTATAACCATTTTTGGGTTATTATGTTCTCTTTTTCTATCTATGCTTTTATAATCACTTTAATTCTAACCTGCTCCTACTTACTCCAAAGATTTATTTTTTTTCTAAGGAGACAGAACCATGTCTAGACTAATTTTTGGCTGTCATTCTAATGGAGTTTTCAGCTTCAACCACCCTGTTGTTTAGGCTTATTCCAGAAGAATTTATTTCATGCTTCTCATATCTAAAAAGTATACTACAAACTTATAATAAGTCTGCTGTAGATTTATAACAATAATGATTTTTACGGTTCTACTAATCTGTCAAGCAGATGGTACATATTATTCTATGCTGCCCCCGTATTCTTTTGGCAAGACCAAACATACAGAATCTCAACCCGAAAGATTTTGTTTCTCATAACATTAGGAGGTGTGTTATAGAATTCAATTTGTGCAGTTGGCTACAGATACAACTACAAAAGATAATATAATACCAAAAACAGCAGTTATAAAAGTATAGTATAAAATGAGTAAATTTCTGCTGAGCAGCTTTGGAAACCTGCCATTTAATCCAGTTTTTCTTGGATGGATCATCAGGGGGCCATCATCGTGATTGTCACTGAATACTTTTACCAGTGACCCAAAGCTTATGCATTCAGAAGAACCGTCTCAAAAGAAACTGATTCCGTCTCCTGTAAATTTATTTGCCAGAAGAGATAAGAGACTAGGCCTGCACAGCATGTAACTCACATGTCATAGTTTGGTCTTGGAGTACGATGCTGTAAAATAGTTTACTTTTTCATTTCTCAGTTAATTCTTTCCCTCTTAAAGAAATACAACTTGTTCCTTATTATTCAATGTGATTAAAAAAATGAGCCAGGTACATATAAAAAATAAGCGAAATTATGGAAGTCATTGTTCACTCATTTCTTTCTTTTTTATTTTTTATTTTGTTTGGGGATGCTGGGCATTGTTCATTCAATGATCACTTCATAGTACATACAATACTGAAGTATTCTACTTATTAATGGTCATCTGGGTGCTGGGAAGTATTTCAGTGGAAGAGTGCTTGTCTAATATACTTAAGACCATGGATTCTATCCCCAGCACCTCAAAGATAGAAAAGAAACAGTTTTCTCACTTCTGTACCATTATGGAAATTGTAGGCAGTTGGTCATAACAAAGTTTATTAGGAAGTAGAGGAAGTAAAGGAGAAAAAAAGCCACCTTGCTTTATGCAGTAATCCACATGTATAATAATATTTACTGTTGTTAAGGACTCTGTGAGCTAGATACTACTGTATTCCACTTTTTATAAATGAAGATACTGAGGCACAGCCAGTGACCCACGTGAAGCCCCTCAGGCAGGAGGCAGCAGAATCAGGATTTAAACTCTGGGGTGTTCGATGCCAGAGCTTTTATTCTAGATTCCTGAACTTTCAACTTGGAAATAAAAGAAACAAGTAAGAACAGTCATAAGCTTGACAATTGGGCACTGGAGGTTAATTAAAAACCCAACTTCTAGAATGTAGACATCACCCTAGGCCATGATTTTTTGTTACCTGTGCAATGTGGGCAGTAAAGGTAAAGGTAAAACAAGAGAATGATGTGAGTTGGTATTGCTGCAAAAAATTTTTTTAAGAAGGAGGAATTGAGAGTGAACAAAATCTCCATCAGCTGTCAGCCAGACTGGAGCACAGGAGGGCGTCTGAACGCAGAAGTGTCTGACTGCGGGCACAGGGAGGCAAATCCGTCCTGGATGTCTTTGAGGAAGGGATAGCTACAGAATGGCCTCAAAACACCAATCTCTATTCTATTTTAATTTAATTTTGGTCAAACTATGGCTTATCAGAAATTCAAATTCATCTGGGCATCTGGTATTTTTCTCTGCCAAATCTAGCAACCCTACATAACACTTAAATTTGCCTGACTTTTTAAGTGATGCATATCTACCCCAACTCCCCACCCTAAAATACGTGGTTTGCTGTCCAGGAGCCTCACCTGCCTTGTTCCCCTGCCGTACTGTTATAATACGAAACAGTGCCTGGCTGTGGTAAGGGTTCAAGAGATGTTTGTGGATGAAAGGGAAAACATTTTGTATTAGGTATTTAATTCCAAAGCTACCTCATTTGAAGGAGAGGGAGAGAAAAAGCTTAGAGCTGGGTTGGGGAGTGAGGAATGGAGTGTCGGGAGGCAGTAAGTATAGCAATAAAAATTCAAGTAAACTGGCAAGGAGAAGATGCAGCGGCACCTCTGAGAGGGCAACTGTGTACCTGGGAGTAATGTGTGAAGGGAACAGATTTTTACTGACAGAGACAGGGAAATGTGAAAGAGGAAACACTGTTTTGTTCTGAAAATTTTAATGAAACAAGCAGTATGAAACCCATAGGATGAGAGAGAGACAGACAGACAGACAGACAGAGAGAGACTCTCTTAAACTATTATGGACCCCGGTGTAGATGAAAAACGACATGAACAGCAACAGATGTTCTCCTTGTAACTCATTTTTTCTTTTCCAAAATACCAAAATGGATTAGTAATGTGCAAAACAAAAGAGTCAAACTAATGCAAATTCTTCTAATTCTCTAACTGCAATAACAGGGCTGTAACCAATTTTACTTTTTTTATTTAGTTTTTAAAGGGGAGAATAATTTTATCCAGACTGGTATTTCCATCTTTCAGTCTATAAAATATAATATTATAGAGTTGCTCTTAACTAAAACGTCAAAAATAAGTTGGAAACACATTTAGGCAATTTAAAACAATGTTTGTGATAGATATATTTAGAGGTTTCGTAACCCAAGAAGAATAATGCAGGCTTTTCTCAATTCGATAATTTAAAAAAAAATCACATTTCTTTAAACTACTCTTCTCATAGTTTTTTAGTAATTCTGGCACCTGCACTCTTCATCCATAGGAGAACATAGTGTGAGACGGCATCTGATTTAGCACAAAATGGCACATTACCTAATCTTAAGTTTTATATGTCAACATTTTATGATGTTCTGTAAATGATTTCCAGGTGCTTCACCACCTGAATCAGATTTAAATTGTGGCAAAATCTTTGATACAGATGCTTGACAAATAGAGAGGAATATATTTGTTCAAATATGTCATCTCCACCCAAGCTCAAAGAAAAACTTTTCTGCAACCAGGTTGCCAATTTAAAACTGAATTTAAAAGATCTTCCCCAATGCATGCTGCATCCTACTCTTATTTGTGTTACTGCAGCAATATTTACTTCCTTGTTCCCTGAGAGTGCCCGATGGATTGCTAATGCTCACCATCATTATGACCAGCAAGCATGGGTCCTTGCTTCAGTGATAATGGAAATTAAAACTAACGTGTTCAGCACAAAGTTACAGGAAAGAGTTCTAATTGAGAAGAGAAAACAAAGGGGAAGCACAGTTCTGACAAAGACCCAGCTGGTTCCCTAAGAAAAGAATGTAAGAAATGTAAGGAAAGAGCTTCAGTTTAAGGAATGGAAGGGGAGAAAGGTCTGAAGAGGAGGAACAGTCGCACACCCTAACAAAAACTTGAGGACCAGTTTTATGGGGTGCTGCAGTGGGCTGGGGTCTGGCTGATTATGATCTCCATTCTGTTTTCACAGCTCCAAAAGATGCATATGGCTTGTGGCATAATTCGGTTCCTACGACATAGTTGTTAATCTTGGAAGGGGGCTGCCTGCATTCCCGCATGGGGTAATTGCTTCTTCTTGGGGGAGGTGATCTCACCATGGTGTGGCCTATAGGGTCTTGCTCTTCCTGGAATCCAAAAAGATTGTGGGCTTGGGGATTTCTAGGTAATGTTCCACAGGGGCTCTGGAACTGGATGTTGTGAAAAGTGGTGACTGGGTGTACCCGCACACCTTAAAAATATTGAAACGGGGCTCACTACATTGCTCCAGCAGACTCAAACTTGCAATCCTCTTGCCTCAACCTCCCAAATGCTGAGATTACAGGTGTGGCATGATCACACTCAACTTCTGGAAATTTAGTTTCTTTTACGTTGAAGGAAAGTAAGATAGATTGGGTAAATTTGTGGGTAATAAGCTCCTTCAGTAGTTAAAATGCTTATATGCTGAACTGAGGAAGAAGGATCTGACTCAGAGTTTTAAGGTAATATGGGAGACAAAATATTGAGTTTCTGTGTTTTCTTTCCACCTATATTTATTTTTTCTATCCTACTTCTCATGAGTGCTACTGGTAGACAGAAATGTTGACTCGATTAAATCAAATTACCAAATAACTATTGGACAACTTAGTTGTGCAAGGTAAGGTGCTGTGAATGTTACAGAGGAGAGATAAATACAATGACTGTCCTTAAAGAGTGCAGAGTCCAGGTGGCAAAATGCCACATGTCTATGATAGGCTAACTTAACAGTATACTTTTAATAGGATGTTAACTTATCCTGTTAAGGAAAAGTCAAGGTTTCATGTACTGCATACACACATACCGTACAATTATATGTGGCAGACTGAATATATAACAATATCATCTTTGAATTATTGGACAATAACAATAAAATGTCAAATTCAATATCTTAATACTAGTGTATGTGAGGCTATAGTCAATATTACAGAAACTTAAAATAATTTTGTTCTGGAAAGCAGACAGCATAGTCCTGAAGGTAGCGGTAAAAAGTCAAGAAAGTCACTCCACCAGCTTTATAAATTTCACGAGGGAAATCCTGCCTTTGAGCTCTGCTGCTGTGACTGAACACACTGTTTAGATACTTCAATTATCTTTTAACTCCCTGAAAGTGACTTCACCGTGATTGACAACTACATCCAAGATTTCAACATTACTGATTATTACATAAATATTCAATGATAAGTGATTGTAGTCATGGGACTTGAGACTTCAGCAAACGAGATCAGAAAGGAGAGTCTCTGAGCTGGTGAGGTATTTTTATTTTTGTATTCTGTATTTCCCAACTGAGTTCTAGTGTTTTTTAAAAAGTGAGATTTTTTGGATTTTAGCTCAAGTGGTAGAGCACTCAGCTAGCAAGCACAAGGCCTTGAGTTCGATCCCCAGCAGCAGAAAAAGAAAAAAAAAGAAAGAAAGAAAGAAAGAAGGAAAGAAGGAAAGAAAGAAAGAAATTAACCCAACCATATCTGTTTTGGTTTTGTATTCCTGGTGCTCATACCAAGGCCAGGTACAAGCTAAATGGTTACATTCAACGATGAATGCCAGTTGGCTGAAGAGCATCTTCAGAATTTCCGTTCTTTAATATTAAAGAGTGGAGATAGAAGGCTTTTTGATTGTGCATTTCTAAGAAACGCCATTGCAGAATGTTGATGAGGAACTTTAGAAGATGCTGTGTCCAAGTTGTTTGTCTGATATATTTTGAGTTTACAGTAAATGTCTATAGAAGTTCCATAAAAATAATCTATAGATCCCTACATTTGCCTATTTACGTGGCTTAAAATATGACATTATTTTATATCCAATACCTTAAAACAGTATTTACCACCTTAATCATTAGTAGAACAGCTTCCCAATTGCTAAAATCTCCCACAAAACATGGAACATCTTACAGTTGCACTTGCAGCACATATGGCTGCAATGGTTTACTCTGGTGCTGCCTATTTTATACTTCTCCTCAGCAATATTATCCATAAATTACACTTTGACAAAAGTTTATTAATAAATATTTTCTCTGTGCCTAACATCATCTACTAATTAATGTAACTGAGCGAGCATTTCTTCTCCAGAATTTAAAAACTATACTTTGCCGTAATTTTACATCATAACAAAGCACTGTGATACTGAGTATCTTAAAAGTAATAAGCATTTATTTCTTTAGGAGTCTGTAGGCTTGGCTGTATATCCTTTCTGATTCCAGTTGAATTTGCTCATATAACCAGAAGCCAGTTGGCTGTTAGGATCTAGGATGCTGTGGATGACTGGAGCTGTGATCTATCGACCTCATCCTCCGACCTCTATCCATGGAGAGTACAGGCAAAAATCACAAACAGAAATGAGAATAGGCTTTTTCAAGTCTCCAATTGGCTGAAGCAAGTCACATTCACATGGTGTATCAGGGTTCACTAGAAGAACAGATTTAATATAGAATCAGGTTTCCAAGAGCCACCTGCAGAATCAGGGGTTTTAGAATGCAAAATGCTGCAGAGTCGGAGGATCCAGTCCAAGGTCAAAGGCGGGGAGCTCACTGCAGAGCCCAATGCGAGTCTGTGTCAGAAGGTCCAAGGGTCTGTGCTGGAAGCAGGAAGGAACTCCAGACCAATATCCAAAGGCAATATCTATACTGAAGCTCATCCAAAGAAGCAAAAGGGAAGATTTCCTTCTTCTTTCTCTTTTTATTCCATTCAGGCTACTAGAGTGTTGATTGGTCTACAGCTACAAGACTACACCCAGGGTGGGCCTGCCCTCCTCAGTTTGTGCCTGTGGACACATGCAGAACTGTATCCACTAATCCACTAGGCATTTCTTAATCCATTCAAACTGACATCACGATTAAATATCACACATGAATATGCCCAGCTTCAGAGTGAGGAAGATTACAAATCACATACTAAAGAATGCGAGCATGGGATTGGATGATAAACAGGGACCATTCCTTCAGACTGCCACCGGTCATTACTGTTATGAAGAAACACATGTCCGATAAAGGAATAGAAAGCAAAGGTATTAGGGAAAGGGCCAAGTCAGGTGACATTGGAGCAAAGGTTTGAAATAAAGTAGATATCCATACAGATAACTGGGGACAGAGAATTCAGGGGGAAGAAAAGTAACTCTAATGGTTCTGGAGCCAATTTCTATTTGCCACAATTGAGAAACAGCAAAGAAGCTGGAGCAGAGAGGAAGAAAATGGTAGAAGATGAAGAAAGGAAACAGTTGCTCATTCGAGAATCCAGAGGGAAGACCAGGCAGTGTATACAGACCAAGACTAGGCATTGGCTTTAATTATGGGTGAGATGGGAAGCTACTGGAGGCCTTGGAGCAGAGGGGTGACGCAATCTAACCTAGGATGTTAAAGTTTCTCTCTGAGTCCCATGGGAAGATTAACTTTAGGGAAGCAAGGGTAGACACAAAGAGGTCAGTCAAGAGACGTTCCTGATTTATCAGTGACATGGTAGACAGATCAGGAGCTCAGTGCAGAAGTTTTAAGATGAAATGAACCGTTGGCTGTTTTTAAAGCAATGCTAAAAGTATTTACTAAAGCTTGAAGTCGACATTAAACATGTACATACCACACATAGTTTCTATTACTCATTAAAATATGCATGTAGTCAAAACAAAACATGTTCATTTCTGTAGCACCTAAAATCATCTTATATGCCTCTAGAAGATGGTGTGTGAGGAGTAGCCCTTGGGCGCACTGTCTCTAGACAAACTTTTAGACTGGTCATCCAGGTTAAAACTCTCCAAATTAGTTAAATGATCAAAGACACAGACAAAAAGGTCACAGACCTTTGCATTTTATTATGATTCAAAATATAAGCTCAAAATATAATAAGGGAAAAATTTATTCTACTAGAACCTTGCAAAAGGAAAGCTCTCTTCCTCCATTATTAAAAAAGCAAATAAATGTTTTCTACATCCTTGTGATTTCCTCATGATCACAGAAATTTCTAGCATCGAATTCTGACATCAGAGAATTTCTCTCAAAGTGTTTAATAACCTATGTCTTTTTTCCCTGGTTTGTTATGCTCATAACTTATGCAGCTGCCCAATACTTCTCTCTTTAGGAGTAGAGGCGCACTCATGTTTCAGAATTATAAGCACCTCCTACTGTTGCGAGAGGTGCTAGGTAGACACAAAGAGAACAAAACACTGCCATCCTCACCCCCAAATTATAAAATTCCACATATAAATATATTTTATTCTTGCCACCACTTTCTATTGTGAAAATGAAAAGTATTGTTCACAGGTATTAAATTTTCATTTCGTTCCAGGAAAAATAAAATTTTCTGTAAAAATTATAAGTTTCTACAGCAGCAACTTCATAAAAATGTATGATCTTGCCCTTCAGGGTGCCTCCTCACTTATTTGAAATGAAAAGCTGCTTGTGTTCATGGTTGGAAATACACACATCAGGAAAAATTAATCATGCAAATATTTGCAAAGTGGGAACAGTGATTGTTGGGGGCCGCAGCAATGAGCTGCTGCATACAGCTGCAAACCACCACAGAAATGCTGAAAGAGAATGCCCAGGGCAGCTTGTTTGGACATAGCCAGAGTTTAAGCCCCATCTTATGGTCTAGCATAACTACCAAAGTATCTTGCTTATGCTCCTTAAGGAATTAGGTTTCGACAGTCACATTGCCAAATACCATCATAATTTAAACAATTTTCATTAAACATTTGCAAATGGTACTATAGTAAACAAGAGTGAAAAATTACAATTGGCAGTATTTTGTAAAAAGGGGCTATTTTTCTCTCAATTTTATTCCTAATTGTACTCAAGGAATATTATTATGAGGATTCTGGTTCATTTTGTGTTCTAGTTTTCAAGGGAGAAGTACTAAGCATTTTTTTGGATGCCATTATAATGTTAGTGGACAATCTAAGCATAATTCAAAATGGAATTGACTCGTCCCATGGGATGATTTTTACCAACAGCGTCTGGAAGTTGAGTCACATGGCAGTTCCATGTGTATTGCAATGTTATACAAGGGCTTTCTGGGTGTTGGACAAGAGAGCTGAACAAGGGACATAGCTAAAGGTCAAACAACTCCTCATATATACTTCTTCCCATAGATCTCTAATATCCTTTTCCTAAGGTATAGAATGAGGAAGAAAGAAATTCATGAGAGAACAAATCACGTTCCCTGTAAGACTGACTATATAATATGTGGAGCCCTTTGTAGA
>PVJO010022656.1:0-27649 GCA_004026905.1 Hystrix cristata | reverse complement strand
TTCTTCTGCTTGGTATCTTCCCAGAAGAATTAAAATCATCATACCACAGCAATACATGCACAATCATGTTCATAGCAACACAACTTGTAATAGCTAAGTCTTGGAAACAACCTAAATGCCCAGCAACTAATGAATGAGTAAAGAAGATGCGGTTTATCTACATGATGGTGTACTACTCTGCCATAAAAAGGGTAAACTAGAGACATTTGTAGGTAAATGAATGCACCTTGAGAACATGCACTTAAGTGAAATAAATCAGGCATTCATGAGTAGACATTGAATTATTTCTCTGATATGAGAAACCACAAGTGTAAATAAGAACAGAGGTATAATCAATGTTACAAAAAAAAAGGTAGCATTCGAAGGAGAAGAGAACTAGATAGTGAGAAGAGGCAAAAGAAGGAAAGGAAAGGAAAGGAAAGGAAAGGAAAGGAAAGGAGAAAGGGGGAAAATGTAAAAATGTAAATAAATCTGCTGCAAATAGGGAAGGGTGAGGGAATGGAGAGGAGGGGAGGGGAAGAGGGGGGAAAACCAAGATGTATCATGTACAGGTACAAAATAACCATGTTGAATATGATCATTTTGTATACAATGTACCAATACATGTTCTTGGTTAAAAAAATAAAATAAAATTATTGAGCTTATCTGGGCATAGTGGTGCATGCCTGTAACCCCGGATTTTGGAAGGCTGAGGCAGGAAGATTCCGAGTTTGAACTAGCCTGGACAACTCACCAACTTAGAAAGAATCTTTCCTTTAAAAAATAAAATTAACAAAAGGCTTGGGATATAACACAACGTGAAGACCCTGTATTCATTCCCAGTATCACAAAATGTAAAAAAAAAAAAAAAAAAAGCACAAATCATTAGGAAAAACATTGCCAAATTCAACCATACGGAACCTGTGCCTGTTTGTGCATACACTAAACATTTTATAGATGATTGAAAGTGAGCCACATATCTAAAGAAATTAGGAATTCATATAACTCACCAAACATTGATACTCCGGTTTAAGAATGCTTTCAAGTACACATTTATTTAAAAAGACAAAGAGGATTTTGTGGCCTCGCGGAAGAGCATGTGCCTCGCGTGTGCATGCAGGGTGCCAGGTTCGACCACAGGAGTGAAAACACTTCGATGGAAACGTTTTAAAAGCACAGTGCCCCAAATGTAAATGCTCCATAATGTAGGACAAAAGTCAGAATAAGAGAAATACAAAGAGTCTTCTCCAGGCAAAAGCACAACCCTGAAGGCAGTTTGAGACTGAGCTGCTGGGAGCTCGGCCAGCTGGGGTAGGGGAGATGAGGGATGGCAATGGGATCCACATTCTCGTCTGCCCTCGGCCTGCTCTGCTGACCGTGTGCCTTCCTGCTGGCCTCTTGTCAGAAGGAAAGTGGAAGGGCAAGAGCAAGAGCCTATCGAGGTCCTGCACCTCCCACTCCGGAGCGGGGAGAAATGCAGTGGCGTCTGTAGATCCAAACAGGGGACCAGGGTCACCCGGCACCATTCCCAGGCCTGCAACCCTGAAGAGCTGTTCTCTCCCCTGCTGCTGCCTCAAGTGTGCCTGCAGACATCATGGTGTTTTTATTAGCATCTGTTTGCAATACCTAACAAGCACATGCATCTTGGGGAATTGGTACTCACACATACCACGTTTTAATCATTTTAGTTCCCCTCCCTGTCATCTCTCTCCCTCTCTGCCACCTCCAGATCCCCTTCCATCTTTACCAAGTCTACCTTCCCACTTTTTATCACCTACCTTTTACTTTTCTCTTTAAAGTATTTACATTTGGGGTTTCTCATTGGAGAGAAACCATGTGATATTTAACCCCTTGTGTCTGATTTCTTTCATTTAGCATTATGGTCTCAAGGGATATCTATTTTCCTACTAATGACTCAGATTTATCCCTCTGTTGTGCATACATACTATATTCCCTTTATCCATACATCTGTTCATGTATGTGTAGGCCACCTTCAAGATTCGGATACTATAAATATATAAATATGCTGCTGTAAACATGGTGTGCATGTACTACAGTAACATGATGTTCTAACTCTTTGGGAAGGTGCCAAGACATAAAATAGCTGGGTCAAATACAATTTCTAGTTTCAGTTTTTTGAGGAATCTCCATACTGATTCCCATAGTGATTGTTCTAGTTTACATTCCCACCAACACTGGAGAAGAGTTCCTTATCCCCACAACCTCACCAACATTTGTTCCTTTCTCTTGATTATGGACATTATCTCTGGAGTAAAATGGATTCCCATTACTGCTTTGATTTGCATTTTCGAATGTCTTAAGATGTTGACGATTTTTTAATGTATTTACTGGCCATTTGGGGCTGATTTTAAACCTCCTTCCCCCCCACAGCGGCATCCAGAGGCCCCTGGAGCAGGTAGCTGTTGCAAGGACTGTCTCCACATCCTGCTCCTGGTGCTGCCAGGCCGGTGGTGGCCCAGGAGAAAAGAGTCAAGTCACTTCAGCCACCAAGAACAGACTGCAGCAGCCCCTACTCAGCTGTGGTCCAGAGCCAAACTGCAGAGTGGCGTCAGCAACCCCCAAGTCCAGAGTCATCTCCATCCTGAAGAATACCCCCACCATCATCTCCTGCCATCTTTCTCGTTTTTCTTCAGCCACAGGATCCCAGACACGGCAGCCATCACCAGTGAGTTCATCGCAGAAACAAAAGGAGATATTAAGAGAGTGCATTCGATTTAGGCTTGACCTCTCTCTATCCAAATGTCATGGCTGTGGGGTTTGCTGCAGAAAGACTTGACGCCATGTACAGGAACAAGAGTGATGATGTCGTGAGGTGCTTGGATTCAAAGCACAAAGCTATACAAGATGTACACCCTGTGTGGGGAAAGACATTGTAACACCCCACAATTCCTGAATAGCTGGTTACCCACTGAACAGCCTCTCCTACCACAGCTAGAATGTAGCAAACTCAGTGAAGATCTTGACCATGGCTGAGGAAAGATGACAATTAACTTGTACCAATTCACTGTAAAGCTGGAAAGGAGGGAGTGGTGTAATGGTTTGTGCATATTGATTACATCAAGGGAAGTTTTTAAAGGCATAAGAGGCCCTAGATTTCTATGGGGAAGTAAGATCAGCAGAAAAAAAAAAAAGGAGAAAGTATTCCTACCTGGAGACACTATGTGTGTTATTAGAGCTACCTGTAAAGGAATCATCCGGATTATAGACCAGCAACACTGTTGTTCCACAAAACGATGTTTGAAACTGTTGCACTGTCCAGTGGGGGAAGTTGAAATTCTGTCTGTGATCTGCCAATTGAAGGTGCAGATATGTTCCTCCAGTTCAGGGCCCACAAGATGGGAAAGTAAGTTTGTGTACACTGAGTTCGCTCAGCCATTATTCATGTGCGGTCACATCAAAACTGCCTCCTCCGGCAAACAGAACAAGATGATAATAAAAAAAAAAAAAAGAAAGAACACAATGTTTCCTTTTAGGGTAAATACTTTCTTCATACCTGGACCAAAGAAACTTCAGAAAAAGGAAATCTATATGATCAAAAAATTTATAGTGGGGGGAAGAGGGGGGAAACCAAGATGTATCATGTACAGGTACAAAATAACCATGTTGATTATGATCATTATGTATACAATGTACCAATACATGTTCTTTGTAAAAATAAAAAAAGAAAATTTATAGTATTTGCAGTAGAGAACATGCAGATAATGACAAAGAGGTCTTATTTTAATAAAGGATGATCTTGACAAAGCATATAAAGTTAAGGCCTATTGAAAAGAAAGAGAAATATAAAGTAACCAAACATTCACTACATTGTCACGGTAACTAAAAATGTTTTCTGATGATGTAGAAATTCCAGACCATCTAGTGGGAAGGTCAGTTAACTCAACTATTTAGGGAAGGTTTTTAAATTTATTTAGTTATTTTTTTAGAATTACACAAAAGAGAAAATTTACACTCTTAAAGCTAATAATTCCACTCCAAGAATAAAGCTGTCTTTCATTTCCATGCGGAGACATGAAAGAGAATATTCACTATGTTCATTCACAATGTCAGAAAAATATCTACCTGAAATTCATCAGTATTGGAGACTACTTATTTTTTGTCACCACACATCACGTAAAAATAGAAAACACTGTAAATTAATGTATCACTGCGAAGCCAAATGACACGATGGAGTACCAGAAGCTCAATGAGGAAAATAATAAAAATATAGAACTCATTCATCATCTTAAATTTATCTAGGTAACTAAAAGTAAACCGATACAAGTCATCTAGGCATTGACAAAGGGTGGCCATAACACATTACTCTATAGACATAAGAAATTATTTGGGAGGACTGGTATGTAAACAAAGGTCATCCAAAACTTTGCACTAATTCCATATCTATCTCTACTCCTGTATACCTTATAAGAGTCTATACTTAGAGTCCACTCAATAAACTGGCATACGTGCCCTCTCCACCAAAATCCCCATTGGACATAAGTACCATTTCCCCACTCAAATTATAAGTTCATAGTCACCACTGAGAGGCATCAGGACATGGAAGTATTATTTTGACAGCCACCATTTAACTCAGGTCAGAGATGTATTTGGGCGACTCCATGGAGACGTCTATAATCAGTGGACTGAGGAAAGAACACTCAGTTTCTGTTTCTAGTACTACATCTATATACAAAATTGAGACTCATCCTAGGAAGAGACACCCCCGAATAAAGTCCTAATCCCCGAAGCTAAACATTCCCAACTTCCAAAGTCCTTCTAATAAACAATAACCCTCTTTATTGCCTGAGCATATTAGGTTCAGAGTTTCTTTTTTATGAGCCATGAAGGCATTTTCACTGACGAAGTTCAAAATCTCAAATATCACAAGAATATTTCAAACCTTAGAAGTAATATAGGTGTGATCATTCTATAAATAATGAAACTGAGTAGGGTAAGTGGAAATATGGCCCTCATAGAGTCCTGTTTTCCCCTGACAAGTCTTGGCAAGTTTTCACTGGACTGTGAACTTACTATCTTTGACTCACAGCAGATATGTACAGTGTTGTAACCCCACAGCCCTCACCTTGGGCTACACAGGAGCTAGTCCCTAGATATTAACACAGCCTTGCCTAAACCTTTCTCTGCCCCATCCACATCTGCCAACATTCCCTCTGAGATTCATCTACATAGAATTGCTAAAATTGAATGCCTAACTTAGGTGCCACTTCCGTGAGGTCCAAGCAACATGGTGGGGTTTAGAGATTGAAATCGTTTGTCAAACATCAAACGCCTGCACAAACGGCAAAAATGAGTTTGAAGTCCAGGTCGAAATGTACTCAGAGATCACAGAGTCAGGCTTTTTGGCTCAAATTACTGTTATTTGAACTTATTCTAGAAACCAAAGCTCCAAGCCAACGACACAATTGCACAAAAGGTATTCCAGCAGTGAGATTCCTCAAGGCCCCCTTCATTTCTTTGTTCCTCAAACTGTAGATAAGAGGATTTAGCACTGGAGGGATCACAGTGTACATCATGGAAGCCACTACATTCTTCACGGAGGCGTCCGTAACTGCAGAACTCATGTAGACTCCAAAACCTGTCCCATAGAACAAGGACACCACTGAGAGGTGAGAGCCACAGGTGGAAAAAGCTTTATACCTCCCCCGCACTGATGTGATCCGCAAAACAGAGGAGACAATTTGGATATAAGAGAAAATAATCCCAAAAAGAGGTACACCAAAAAATATGATACCCACTAAATATACCAGGAGGTTATTGATGACGATACCAGAGCAGGCCAGCTTGATGACCTGAGCAAGTTCACAGAAGAAGTGAGGGATTTCCAGGTCTGTGCAGAAGGACAGCTGCAGCGCCATCAGAGTGTGGAGCAGGCCGTGCACAGTGCTAATGAGCAGGGACAGCAGAAGCAGCAGGACACAGAGTTGGGGATTCATGATGACCGTGTAACTCAGAGGGTGACAAATGGCCACATAGCGGTCATAGGCCATCACTGCAAGGAGACAATTTTCCAAGCCACTAAACAGCAAAGCAATGCAGGCCTGGGAGAGGCAGCCTGTGTAGGTGATGCTCTGATCCTGTGTTTGGATGTTCACCAGCATCTTTGGGATCGTGGTGGTACTTATACACATATCAGTGAAAGACAAGTTGGAGAGGAAGAAGTACATGGGGGTGTGGAGGTGGGAGTCAGAGCTGACAGCCAGGATGATGAGCAGGTTCCCGAGCACCGTGACCAGGTACATGGACAGGAAGAGGCCAAAGAGGACGGGCTGCAGCTCTGGGTCATGGGCCAGTCCCAGGAGGAGGAATTCTAAAATAGCTGTTTGGTTAGTGGGTTTCATGTTACTGGTTAATCTCATGGAAAAGATGGTGTGAAGATAAAATAAAATGACTTGTTTCTAGACAAGCAGCAGCAGTATGACACGGTGACTTGCTAGAAAGGAAAATTCTTGATACTGTTATAGTCTTACTGATGACAAAATATGGGGATGAGGACCCACACTTCAGATGGATTTTATATATTTAAAGATTGAGAACCAGAGTTTTTCAAAGAAATAAAAAAAGGAAAATGATCTTCTTGTGTACACTGTGGAACCAAAAGGATATTCAGATTTTTTGCCACAGATTCCCTCCACTCTTCTTCTCTCTGGCCTCCTCTAACTTCCACACCCTTTTTTGGACACCAACACTTCTTCACTCATTGTGGCAAGTGCTGAGACTGTAAGAAATACAACATGCAATTTCCATCAGAATTAGTCAATACCCTCAATAAAAATAAAGTTGAGAATGGACTTATCAAATGTGGATTCTAAAGCCATGGACTGCAGCGTTGTCAAATTGCAGATGAAGTATTTGACGCTATCGGTCCCACAGAAGTGAAGGTCATGGGGACATGTAATAGACATATAGTATACTGTTGGTGTGCAGTGAAGTCTGAGTCAGAGCTCAGACTGTCTGGCTGCTGAGCTGATTTTCATGACCAAACTCTGCTAATGTCTGTCGACAGCACAAAATCAGCATCGCTAAATGATCACATGGGCCTTCTAATTTTCCAGTAGAGTTGCAATCATGAACACAGACTTGTTTCACTTGCTTTCCAGGAACCCCCATTCCCACCACTTCTACAGTTCAGCATGCAGTGGTGGGGACATCCACCCAGGCAGACGTGAACAGTGATTAGAAAATGTTTCTTTTAACTTCAAGCCCGTAATACTCCCCCTGGAACTGCAAGAAATCTGCTTCAGCAATAAATTCTGGAAGGAGCTGTGTAACCACATTGATGACATTTTTTGCGTCATCCTAAAGGAACTTCTAGCCCTTGTGAGAGAGGTAGCATATCATTCTACAAAATAAACAAACAGCTACATGAAAGAATGAAACGCAGAGGCTCCTGTGTAGACAGATTGAAATAAAAACCACCTTGATATTCTTCAGGTGGCAGCAGTGTACAAGATGGCACAGAGTTAGATAATCAGGCTTCCTACTGGGAGACCCCTGGAGACCAATGTCTCCCTCTCCTGGGAAAGATGGAGACAGTGCAACGGTGATAATCACTTGATGTAATATTAGATTCACACGCTCCGAATTTAATCCAGGATCTAGCACTGCTTTCCAAACGAGCAAAATTCCTGAACTGGGTAAGAAGCCAGGATGTCCTCATTTGCTTAATGAGACCACCTGATGACTGTGTTCTTTAGCTAGAGTTTGACGATTTTCTCAGTTTATAATTCTCCATCACATTGTGTATTTTAAATACACACAGTTTTTATTTATGTCATTATGTCTCGATAAATTCGGGAGGAAACTGCATGCGATGTTTCAATTGATGAGAAATGAATACAGCAAAGCAGCCAGCACAGTGCTGGGCAGTGGAACCCTCATACTGATCTCTCCTGTCATGGGGGTGACAACAGCAATGGTCCTGGAAGGAAGAGATGTCCGAGGCAGGTGAGGAAAGGAAGACGGGGCATCTCCGTTTAACAAGCGCACACTTCGGGGAAGAGCTTGTGGGCTGAACCTGCTGCTGGGAATATTCATTAGTAAAAATGTACAGAAAGATTCATCAGTGACACTAATATTCATTTGGCATGTAACACATACCAACGAAAATGAATTAAATGGTAAACGCATTAGACACAGAACTCGCAAAACTGTGACTACCTAAACTAGGAAAATGTATATGTAAAAAGCATCGCCTGAGAAACTCGAAAATGTTTTAACCTACTCAGACTGGTTTGCTTCATTACAGATTACTCGTGTATGATGGAAAGTAAAATCATGCAAGTCTGCATCCACCAGTCGCCAGTTAAAAACTTACTTCATGAAGAAGAAGGAGATTTTAAAAAGAAACAAGCTGTATGATGTATACGTACCCACTCCCCAAGACAACTGTAAACTGCGTAGACTGCAAAATGTACTAATAAAAAATAAAATAAAATAAATGGTATCATAGGATAAAAACTCATATACTTCACCATTTTTCCTTTAGACATTTTTAGTGCAAAAATATTAGAGGCAAATTTCAAGCCTCCGCTTTATATTCTTGCATAAAGTTGATTTTTTCTTTCTTTCCCCAGGGAAACCACCACACTTACAGGACACATGATTCTGTTCACTTTGCATCAAATTGATATTATTCTTTCAAATAATAAGAACTGTGCAATGTTGCATTTGGTAAGCTTTATATAAATAGAATCTTACAGAACATGCCATTTATAAGTGATGTTCTTTGGTAATTTTTAAAATTAACTTTGGTATATTTAGTCCTTCATAAATTTTAACTACTAGAGCATCCCACTGTCTTATCAAAATATAAATTATTTCTATATTCCCTAAATGATAAGTATGCCTTTTAATATACAGGTAGATGATGGCAGATAGAGAGATGATAGATAGAAAGATAGATAGATAGATAGATAGATAGATAGATAGATAGATAGATAGATAGATAGACACATACATACATACATACATACATACATACATACATACATAGGCAGGCAGTCAGGCAGGCGGGCAGGCAGATCAGACAGATAGAATAATAGCTAGATAGAAAACTAGGGAGATAGACGTGACTTCATGTACAATATAGAGCTATGCATGGGGGGAACCCCATTACATTGACGGTATCATATTTTGGAGAAGGGAAGAAGAGTAAGGCAGGAGAATATAATTTATAAATTGTATACACTTATTACTTTGTTTTAAAAGGATAAATGTCCCAGGGTTTAATTCTGGGATGAGGTGAGGTATTGTTATTAACTATAATATCTCTATCAATCCCATATGAACTACATATTTGGGAGTTTTAGAAAGCAAAAAAGAGGAAGACAGTATTTCTGTGTCTCCACCTCTTTCCCCAGAGCACTCACACCACCTACCAGCATAGAACAAAAGCTTTCTGTGCCACCGAGATGAATAAAGGAGCTGATGGCTATGCGTTGCCTTCTGTACCCCCTAAAATTCATACTTTGAAATCTTTATCCCTAAGTCCCTAAAGATACGGTGGTATTTAGATATAACTCCTTGAAAAAACATGTAAGTCAGAATATGTTCAGTAGGGTGAAACCTAATCTGACAGGACTGGTCTCTTAATAAGAAGACATTAGGACAAAGACACACACACTCTTTGAAGATGCATGGAGAAGATGGCCAGCTACACCCAAAGACAGAGGCCTGGGAGAAACCAACCTTGCTGACATCTTCATATTCAAAATTCTACACTCTGCAACTGAGGGTAAAAAATCTTTCATTGAGTCCCCCAGCCATGCTATTTCGTTACAGCTGCCCTAGTAACTAATGCACCAACTAAAATAGCTTCTTCCCCAACACCATCCCCAAATATTCCAGCAAACCGCAGAGTATTTTATGAGCCATTGTGTCTGAGAAGGGGCACATTTCTGTTCAGAGTAAAATAGGCCCCGTCCTTGTGGAAAGTATGAGAAGAGTAGGAAGAGTGCTGCGTGAATACTGGTGCGAATGTCCATGAGAATGTATCAGCACAACAGACAGGCAGGAGCCTCGTGGGGATTGAAATAGTTTCTTATCGTCTTGTGCATATGCTGCTGTCGCTGCTTCCCCCAGATGGAATTTAGGCAGAATACCTGTCCTCGTATCCAGATCATCACCTAGATCATTCTCATCCTCAGAAAATGACGTTCTCCACCTCCAGGATGGTGAAGCCAGAAGATCAGTCCTCAGCACCGGTAGACAAATCGGCTGAGGCAGGAGGCACTCGGTCAGGAAGATCATCTTGAAAGCAAGCTCAAATGTCGCTTCCTGCCTGAGGCCGGGCTGTGGAGGGATGTGGCCACAGGCCGACTCCTACCGTCTCTTCGTCCCCGAGGGGCTCAGTACCCAAAGCTCCTCATTACAGTAGCTAAGTTCCTGTCATTATTGTCCCAGAAGTGCGCGTCCTTAAAGACCAAGACTACGGCAGAAGAATTCAGGCTGATCTCTGTCATGTGCACCCTTCCAGGGCTCCTCACGGCTCACACTCACCTCCATTTCTCAGACCTCGCACACGTAACATGAGTCACTCTTCCGGTGCACTTCAATCTTCCATTTATACTATACACAAAAATCATTTCTATCTATTCCACAATATTAGAAAGCCTGATTCAATGTTTGTATGAAAATATACAGGTGCAGATAATATAATTTCCATGGAAGAAAATCATACTTTTATTTAAATTGTATATAATTTTAGTTGTCATGAAATATTGTAGGTACCTTTCAATTATCTAAACGATTTAAAAGTTTAGCCATGATTCAGAGTTCACAGGGCCATATAAAAAGAGGTAATAGGACAGATATAGCCCAAGAGTCATAATTGGCTGGCCCCAGGCTTAAAGAACCATAAAAGGTACAAATTAATGATGATGAATACTATCATTATGTATATCTAAAATGTACCAATAAATCTTGGTTCAATTAAAAACAAAAGAACCTTAAAAGGTATGCTTTGCTGAGGTTGTGGGATTCGTCTGTGGTTTAAACACGAGCAGAGGCCTCCAAAGTCGGTTAACTTTCTCTGGAAAGATTTTTTTTTTAAGTAATAGAATTATAAATATGACTAAGAAGTAAAATTGCACTCATGGTTTGTCCTCTTATCACTGAATAGATCCTGAACCTTATTTTTTCTCTTATTTTATACATAGGATTCTAATGTATTTTCTCTGATCATTGCTGACAGCAAATCATGTATGTATATACTTAGGAAGAAGTTTTTAAATTGGATGTAATCTCATTTGACTGTTTTTGCTTTTATTTCCTTTGCTTTGGAGGTAATATATAAAAATTGATAGCATGTACCAACTATCCATTGAAAATGAACGGCTATATCTATTCACCCTCCAATACATCACTAATTGTCTTCCTTTAGCGTCTCTCAGCCTCAACTCTAGTGACACGTGGGCTGGGTAATTAGCTCTGCTATTCAGGTGGTGGTGTCGTCCTGTGCATTGTAAAATGTTTAGCAGGATCCCTGGCCTCCGTCCACTAGATGTCAGTAATACTTTTCTGATCTGTGACGACCAAAAATGTCTGCAGACGTTGGTAGCGCATAACCTGTTGGGAGACAAAATAATCCCAGTTAGAAAAAAATGTATCTTCTGCCTCAACTCATTAGGGAGCTTGACCTTCAGGAATGTCATTCACATTTACATAAAGAGAAAATCCTTAAAGAGGAACTGGATGACAAATTCATGGCAGTCTTCTCTGACGTGGTGATGTCTGCCCATGGTTGAAACTGAGGTTAATTGCTTTCCTGCGCACAAAGTTCCGCCAACTAGGGATTCCAGGGGCAGGTGATCCCTCTAAAACTAAACAAGATTCACCCAAAAGCAGTCACGTCTGAGAACTCAGTGCTGGAGGGTGAGTCCCCCACCCATCTCAGCGCACCTGCCTTAGGTGAACCTTGAGTCACATGTCTCGTCCCAGGATAGAATGGATAAACTCTGTCACGTGATCGCAGACGGTTTTTCTCCACATTAGAATGTGGTGCACAACGGGATGTGTCTCATGAAATTCCTTTCTTTTCCACGGAACAGAAAGCTACGTATACATCAAGAAAGAGGTCGCATTAGAAGGACAGAGGCCCCTCGCAGTGAAAAGCCGATCAGCTTTTCCTTCCCGGATGCCATTTAGAGAGAAACCCCGAGCCTGTTAGACCATGGGGAATTCCCACCAAACAAAAACCTTATCTAATTATTTAACCCATGAGGCAGAGTGCTCTTCATATTTGTTCTCATTTTAGTTTGTAAAGTTTAGGCTGTCACAGAAGTTGCAAAACAGTGATACATCCAAGAAGCTCCCGACTCTCCCTCTCCTAGGATGGGCGTGGGGGTCATACACTCCCCCTCACTTCCCTTCCTGCCACCATGGTCCACTGAGGAGGGACTGGTGTCCTCCCACCACCCCTGGCGACTTCCTGGCCACTCTACAGACCACTGCGACTGAAGGCAAAGCTCGATTGTCAGCTATTGCGTCCCAACCCCACTCCTAGTGCTCCAAATCCTGAAGAAGAGGGGCAGGGAGAAACACCTCTAAGATGGCAGAAATCAGGGAGGCTCTTACTAACATCCCCAGCTTTTCCAAACCCCAGTAAGCTGGGACTAACATACCCCTCCTGAAGTTTCCCTCATTTCCTGCCATTTTTCTCTGTTAATCAAATAGCTGGTATCTTCCTACCTTCCACCCAACCACCACCATGATGGCTCTGGCTGTCCTGAGGGCCTCAAACCTGCTCCAGAAGACCTCTTCCTGACTGCGGCAGCCTCGAGTTTGAACTAGGCAGTAGAGTTTAATTTGGACCAATCAGTAGGCCGAGATCAGGAGGCTTGGGTTTAGACGAGTTTGACCAATCAACAGGCTCAGATTTGGACCAATCACAGTCCTGATGTGGCTGTATGAGCAGCAACCTCTTCGCACTCGGATGCACAGGGGGACTACTGGTATAGCGCAGGCCCTGTTCAGACAAAGCCTCACTTTGGCGGTCCCGTAAATCTGCTCATGATTTACTTCTCCGGAAGTGAGAGCTCAGAAGATTTTGCATGGACAGAGAGGTGTAAAAGACCTAGAAACCCTAGACACTGCAATTCCTGAAGCACTCCAGAGACCTGCAGCAGCTGGCAAAGGTCGGTGACAGAGACCAGCACCAGGCAGAGTTGTCCGATGTCGTCAAGCACAAGTCAGCATTGAACTGTGGTGGCCGGCACACCTGGCAGTGACAGAGACCAGTAACCGGTGACCTTGACAGGCAGCATCCATCATTAACTCATGTCACCTGGTGGCCTCAGGGCCTCGGGCTGAGCTGCGCTTTGCTGACTCATGATTTCTATCTGAGTGGAGCACAAGAGGTCTCGATTGTTTGATGACGTGAGGCATTTGTTCCAACTTTCCTATGTAAACTGTCCCCCAGAAAAAGCAGAGAGTTAATAAAGGAACCTTTTCTGGTGAAAATACTCTAGCTAATAAATGAATTTCTAATAGAATATTCTCCTTTTTCAACTCACCATTACATTGCAGATCTGGGCCATGATCCTTAACCACTGCTAATGGCATATGATGAGAGACAACAAAAATAAATGTTATTAAGAAAAATTTGCAACACCATCTGAGGAGTATGTTTTTCCTTCATAATTCAATTCTGAACCTAATCGGTCATCTAGAGCTAAAGATCAGTTTTCTGTAGCTGGGCATCATAGCATAAGTCTGTGATTCCCAGTATTGTGGGAGGCTGAGGCAGGAGACTTGCAAGTTTGAGCCCAGCCTCATCAACTTAGTGAGAACCTGTCTCAAAAAATAAAAATGGATGGAGGATGTAGGTCAACAAGAAAGCCATAGGTTCAACTCCCCAGTACCACAAATTAATTAATTAATTAGTCAAACATCAATAAACACTTACAATTTAAGAGAAGATGTCAAACAATGGCACACAAAAATTATCAGCAAAATCTAGACCATTTATCCAACAAATAAATTGCAAGGGAGATAAACAAGGAACTAAAACCTATAGGTTAAAGATTTAAGATTATGATCAACAGGTTACAATCTATAAAGAGTTGGACTCTGATGTGAAAAGATAAAAATTATGTGGTAATCAGCAATTTTAATAAGTGGGTATTTGGTGACATTATGCAGTATTTAATATTTTAAAGTAAAATAATGGCATCATAGTAATACTTTCAAAAAAGCCTTTATTGTCTCAGAAACATACCAAATTGTTACGACAGGTGGGATTTTCTCTGAAATCACCCTGAGGAGGTCCACATAGGCAGGGAGCAGGTGAAATGAAGTCTTGATCTAATAGTCATTAAAGTTGAGTGATGCATTTATGGGGGTTTGTTACATTAAGCTGCACATATAAAAATTGCTAATTTTTTTGGTTAAAATGATAGTATATTGGCACTTTCACATCGTCCAACCTACTACTCTGCTATACTTTTGTCTATATTTGAGTATTTATACAACTAAAGGCTTCTTAAAAACTGGTCCTTAATATGTCCACAAACTTTATGGAAATTTATTGAGTGGGCACATAATCTAGGCACCAGTGGGGGTGACTTCATGAAACTATATCCCTAAAACTGCTAAGATAGAGCCCCCCAGTGATGCCACCAGAGTAGCAAATCCCAGCAAGAATCTATCTGTATGCTCCTTATTCTTTGTGTGTCCCATTGGGGTAGAATCTAGCTCCTGCTTCAGCAGAAATGGAAGGAAGATGTGATGTTAACACTGATTAAGTGAGGTTGGAAATAGCTTTCTTTTTCTTTCTTTCTAGGTGATAGATAATGGGGCAAATGCAAGGGGATGTTTGTATCATTCACTACATTCATTAAGTGACAAGCAACATTGGCTGCAGATAAGAATAGACTCTCCTAACAGGAGAAGATGGGGCTTTGGAGAGAGAGTTCAAGAGTGAGGGAGACTCAGTTCCCAGAGGAGAGGATGTGGAGATAGTCGGGAAGCTACAACTTGTCCTTTTGCTACCTCTTGAAGACCTAAAATGGTCCATGCAGACTTCCTGCTGCCACATTCCAGCCCCAACAGGAAACTGAACTATTCATAGACTCGAGTGACCTCGGGTAATTTATCTAACAAGGAGCTTTGGGAATTGACTTCTCATTGTCCCAGAAATTGTAAATATTCCCTCGCTCTCTACCCAGCTGTCTCCCACTTTAGCTTCTCCTCTTTGGGCCAGGAGGATACCTACGTGCATACCTATGTGGCATCCTCCTGTCTCGAAGAGTCCTTTCCTGGAAGAAGAGTCAACTGTTTTGTTGAAAACTCAGCCAGTTTAATGACCGCCTAAACAATGGTATCCGAAAGAAAAAAAATTGCATGGTAGGTAATGAGAGGAGAGACTGAGATGGGGTATAAGTATTGATAGAATTAGTGAGGCGCAGCCCTACCGTTCTATCTGGCCAAATCAAGATCCAGGTCTCAGCCCAGAACCCGATGGTCACACTCATTCCTCCAACTTTCACCCGGCCTATCTAGTCTACCTGTGATGCCACCGTACCTTTCCCAAACACAATGATTTGTTAGTACTGCTCTTTTTAATAACTAGACTGTCTTTTCCAAGTCCACTCGAGTACTTTAAGCATTGGAAGGATTCTGTGCACCACAATCTATAGGTAGAAGTTTGAGTTACTACTCTTGTCAGGTCTCCAACTCTCAGAGATTCCTGATATTTCCGGACTGAGAGACCTTGGATAGATTCTAGGGGCTCAGGTTCGAAGGTGCTTTCTTGAGTACAGACTCTCCAAGAAGTCTCAGAAAATACCTGAATCTTCCAGTTTCCCAGACTTCCCCCAGGAGCTGGGCCAGAATGATGAGTGATGAGAATGAGTGGGTGAAAATGTTCACAGTAAGTAAGAGTCAGAATTTGAATCTTGGCTCATCTGAATCCAGTTAGGTTTGCTTCTTATCGTTCTACCTTCCTGGAGGTTGCCCAGAAGAGCAGCGTGAGTACGTAAGTGGAAATACAGATATGTAAGGCTGAGCCTGGCATTAGAAGTTAGAATTAGCTTTGAAAACCAATAAAAAGCTTTCAAAAGTAGCTCTTACACTAGATGTGAAGGCACATCACTATAAACCCTGAGCTACTGTGCAAAATTATGCTAATGTACCCATTTTTCTTGGGGCAAGAGTTGAGAAAGTTTTTAGGTTCTCTCAAGGACCATGAGAAAAAAGCAACATAAAGACAATAGGGACAAAGCCATGAACTTGGAAAGCATCCAAGCTTAGGAAGGTGAGAGTCCCCAGGAGGGAACAGATAGTCTGGAAACAGTCTCCAATGAGGCCTCTCACTATAAGGATGGACAAGAACTAGGTCCAGCACTGTTCAGTTTACTAAACTCTCACGAGATTGACCCAGGCTGCAAATTTACCTTGCCCAGCTCTGGAAACCAGCCTGAAACCCAAAGCTTGTTTCCTGTGACATTCATCTCTCATTTCCTAGAACTCAGTCTGCATTCACTCTTCCCTGAAGTCCTGAAACACCTCTTAGCCCTATTTGCCTTCTTATTCGTGTCTTGATGGATTTTTCTGTAATGAATTTATTTGGCAGTCTCTACAATGTGCCAGTCCTTATAATTCATTAAGGGGATCCGGAAGCAAGCAAGAAAGATGTGATTCTTGCTCTCATGGCATTTGCACTTCTGGGGAGATTTGTCACAAGAAGATGTGTTGGGTAGAGTTAGATTCTGTGAACATAATAAAACAAGATAAATCCAGGCTGTATGACTTTGATTGAGCCCCTTAATCCTCACATACTTTTGTTCCCCCTTCTGAAAAGCAGGAAAGCAATTGTATTTTGTAGGATTCTCTTGAGGACTAATTGATACAATACTTATCAGATATTTAGGACGGTCCCAGGCACAGTGTAAAGATGAGGGTGTTTGCTATTTCGCTTTGAGGTTGAGATCTGCGTTAGAAAAATGGCCAAAGTAAGGGGGTGAAAGGCAACTTGTGTGTCTGTGTGTGTGTGTGTTACTGGAGATTGAACCCAAGTTTTCACACGTGCTAGCCAGCACTCTACCACTGAGCTGCATCTCCAGACCTTTTTATTTTTTTTATTTTCAGACAGAGTCTTACTAAATACCCGAGCTGAACTCAAAATTTCCACCATCCTGTCTCAGACTCCTGAGTGGCTGGTGTGCAGATTCTGCAGTGCCTGGTTTGAAAAAGGAGCTTGTGTGTGTGTGTGTGTGTGTGTGTGTGTGTGCAGGGGATCGAACTTGGGTCTTTCTGCTTGCAAGGCAAGCACTTTAACCACTGAGCTAAATCCCCAGCCCCTGAAAAAAGAGCTTTGAACTATTAATGCTCAGAAGGAGCCAGCAATGAAATACATAGGTGGAAAGTGTTCTCAGAAAAGAAAATAGTGGATGCACAGCTTCTGAAAAGGGTCTGTGTATGTGGCAGAGACCAGCCAGGGAGGACGGGGTGGGGGGCGAGTAACCCCAGAAGAAGCGGAAGATGGAACAGGGACCAGGATCTGTGAGACTGCGTGATGAGATGTTTGAGTGTCACACTGTAGACCTGGGAAGACAATGCTCTGAGCAAGATTGTGAAGGAATACAATTTACCTACTTTAATGATATACACAGCTGTCGCCCTCATGCTGAACCCCTTTCTCTACAGCAGGAGGCCCTGAGGAAGCTCCTTGACAGAAAGATCGCATCGTCTTCCTGACTTCCAGGACGAAGAGGACTCTCCATAGAGCAGAATCTAAGCATTGAGGTCTCAGGCCGAAGTCTGGACTTGCCTGGATTGGAAGAACAGCCACTTTGAATCTGAACTGCACAAGTTCAAAAGGAAACTTCCAGAAGGCCTTGCAACTATTTCTTCAAATACTAGAAGCAATAAGGAACCTGCTAAATATGTCCCCAAATGTCTTCCAAGAAAGATAAGTCTAGGTTTTCTAGATCTGGTTTGCGTTGGTTCAGAATTCATTTAGTACTCAACAAGTTCAGACATGCATGGCTTGGCCATGGGAAATGATCTACAAAGTGAGTCTCCGGTGAGTTCATCAAGGCAGGAACATCCAAGAGTGCACTTGCATACACCTAGAAGGCATAGATCGATTCCCAGACAAGGTGTCTTGAAATCAAGAGAAGAGGCCAATGTGAGGTGGAAGAGGCAGCTGCTGCATTACATTGCACACTTGTGCTAGTTACCTGTTGTGTCAATTTGAGTAAGAAACACCCAGCTGATTGGCTTAGCATAGTTCTGGGTGTGACTGAGCCATGGACTTGCTGAAGAGCAAAGACCCGCCCTGGGTGTGGGTGGCACCAGCCAGTCGGTTTACAGCCTGTATGGGATGAAAAGGGAAAGAGGAAGGGAGTCTCCCTTGTCTCTTCGGAGGAGCACCAGTCTTCACCATTGCCTCAGACATCCTTCTCCTGGTTTCCAGTACAGACCATTCTGCCTCCTGAGACAGACTCTCACGGGACTTGACAGGGAGTTCCAGGCTTTTGACTTTGACTGCATCCTTTGGATCTCCAGTGAGCGCTGACCGAGATAATACTGTTCCACAATACTTTTTTTACAAGAAGAAAATGTAAATTCTAAAATAGTAATAAGAAGCATAGTATAGTGTAGTCAACACATAAGCCCATAACATAGTCATGTACTATCCTTATCAAGCACTATGTACTGTACTGAATGTGTGCACTATACTTTCACAAGACTGGCAGCGGCAGTGGTTTACACCACTATCACCATGAACATGTGACTGATGCCTGGTGCTACAATGAAACGATGGCTAAGCCCTCACGGGGCCAAGGAAAATTCACAGCTATAGCTCCCACCTGTAATCCCATTACAGAAGAAGACCACAAATTCAAGACCAACCCAGGCAATGTAGCCAGACAAGCACTCAAAATGAAAAAAGAAAAAAGTCTGGAGAGGTAGCTCAGTAGTAGAACACTTACATAAAGACCTGGTTCGATCCACAGTCCCACAAAAAAACAACAAAATAAAAAAACAGAAATGAAAAAATGTTTTTCAGCCCCATTATGACCTTATGGGACCACTGTCATCCACACAATCTGTCACTGGCTGAAATGTCATCATATGCCCCATGACTTTCTTAAGTAATCTGTTCTGAACTTGATGTCTGATGTTGGCCACAGAGTTTTGAGTCAGAAAGACAAGATTCTATAATTTGAAGTTTATTATTAAATGTAGGATAATATATAGGAGAAATGATTACAATAAATGGGATATGAAACATGAAGGAAAAGATAGGATACAACAAAGATGCCCAACACTTGAGGTGGGAATTATGCAGGCTCTCCGGGAGAGATGATCCCAAATCCAAAGAATAAAATACTATTTTCCATGGGACAATAAGGAGAAAGAGAAGTGCAGACAAACCAAACAGTGTGATAAAATGCTGGAAAATAATGCCTTTGGGAAGTGAAAAATCTAGCAATGGCAAAGGCCTTGGGGAATGCCCAGGCCAAGACGGTCTTTAGGAGAGTTCAACATTTCTCCTAAGACTCATGCGGTTAACTCGATGCCCAGGGACTGAAGTCAGGGAGCCTGGGGATGAAATGTGTTTCCCTATACTATTTTCCAGGAGAATGATGTGAAATAGGCTACAGCAAACTTCTGAGAAGGACAAGAAAGAAGAGAAAGATATTCAGGGCATGCACTGAAAGACTGCAGAATCATCACCTGACCGGCATATATCTTCATTGCCAAAGGGAAGAAGTCATTCAATTAAGTCATGAATCTCTAAATAAGAAGGAAACTGAGATAAGTCTCAATTACTTTATACGCCAACAAAATGTGTATGACTAATCACACTGCCTATAATAGAAATGACATCCATTGCGTGTTTATGTGTTCCCTCGCTGTTTCTATGAATTGTCCCACTTCATGATTCTAAATTACTCCTAAAGGCACTAAATTATATTTATGTCTATGGTGGAGTAATCCTTCCACTCGATTTGGAGTCTTACAGCTAGAATAGAATGAGCAGTGACTTGGAAGGGGCCAGAAATTTTCAAATGATGCCAAGCAGCTGACAACATGTTAAGCAGATGGCTTTGAATAATTATACATCTAATTTGCTTTTGCTAATTTTATTCCAAGGGAGTAAATTAGCATTTTTCAGGTGAACAAGTCAACCTCCAGACTTGACCTTGTTGTATAGCTCTCTAAGTTATATTGTAGGCTGGGAGGATGAAGAAAATCTACTTTGTGATGGATATTCTGCTGAATTAAAAAGCATAGAGTTTAAGAATATTGGAGTTTACGGTGGGGAGTCCATGAGTCTGGTCAAGAACTTTTTGGAGAAAATCAAAACCACATGAGAGTTGAAGTCCAGTTCTCCCTCCTTCTGAGTTCTCTCCATTCTCTCGCCATATGCATTCAAGAGGTTACAGCTGGGGGGGAGAATATTGGAACTTTGGGAGACTTGGAAAGTTATTACTACCTGAAATTACTGGGAATTGCATGAAAATCTGTCTATCCAGTTTGAGCTGAGGAATTTATTATTTTGCCCTCTCCCGCCCCATGAAGTAAGAGATGCTACATGTGCCAATAAAATTGCTTATGATTTTGTGGGCCAAACTCTCCAATTCATTCTGTGTTAAGATATAAAGGTCCTAACTCCATCACAAACTTGTAGCGCTTGCAATATTAGCATCCGTTGTCCATTCCAACCATGGGTGTTTCATTCATTCATTCATTCATTCAACAGATATTTCCCAAGAGCCTAGTCTGGTCAAGCTATTATTCTAGGCACTTAAGACACAGTGGTAAGGAGGAGAGGCCACAAAGACCACTTTCTTGTGACTCTAAAGGGACACATCAAGGGAAATTAGAAGTAATGAGCTGTTCTATATCCTTACTGCAGAGCATGACATTAAAAGGGCCAAATTTTTAAATGTTACTCCTGTTGCTCAGATTCCACAAATGTCAAAGGAGGACAAAATTCTAAAAAATGTACACTCATAGGAAAGAGTCAGACTTTGTGGAGAGGGGAGGGGAATCGGGAGATGGGGGGAGACAGAAGGGAGGAGGGGGAAGGGGAAGTAAAAAAGAATCAAGATGGGATTTGTATAAGTACCAATTCCACACGGTGAATGTATTTATGATGTATCACAAAAATATACTTAAAATGTTTTAAAGTCAGCTTTATTGATATTAATTTTCAAAAATCAAATTCAAGGTATTTCTTAACTGACAAAGAGGCTCTGTCCTAATAAATCTATCATAAGCTAAATATATTCTAAGTTGAAAGTGCAGTAAGTCGGTTAGGGTGCTTGCCTTGCAAGCACAAGGCCCTGAGTTCAATCCCCAGCACCAAAAAAAAAAAAAAAAAGAAAAAGAAAAGAAAGTGCAGTAAGTGGACTTAACCTTACTGACTATCCCCGTATAGCCCAGCCTGCTTTTAACACATTCGTACTTGCATTTGCCTACAGTTGGGAAAGATCATTTATCACAAAATCAATGTTTTTACATGGTGCTGGACATGGAGTGGGAGGCCTTGTACACAAACAAGCACTAAGCAATATCCTCTGTTCCTCAAATCCAGCATTTAATAAACTGATAACTATCTGGCTGCTACCTGTCATATAGAGAGAGATGGAGGGAGGGAGGGAGAGAGAGAGAGAGAATACCAATACTGTAACACTTGTCACCAACATTCAAAACTCAAAGTATGGTTTCTACAGAATATGTATCACTTCCACACTAGTCCAAAGTCAAAACAATCATAAATACAGCCATCCTAAGTCAGGATTCATCTGTATTAACCATGCAAAACAAAAATCGCCATTCCAAATCTAGTATGGAAAATGACAGTAAGCAAAGAGATGCATAAATACACCCAATAATTACTGGCGATGAGAAGGATTCCAAAGGCATAATTCAGGGTGCTATGAAAGAGACAAATGGAGAGGTGCTTGAGTCCAGAGATTGCTGAAGGCCTCCCTGACAAGGAGACTCCTGAGCTGAGGCCTAAATTTGGCTAAGGAAGAAGTACGCTTGTGAAGGAGAAGGAGTCGGCATTTAAATACATTTTCAGGAGTAACTGTTATATAATAATAAATACATAGCATAAATAAATACATTTTTATACGTCACCATTTGATTACTCATATGTAGATTTCTTCCCAATTTTGAACAAAATCTCACAAGCATTATAAGTCCAAATAATTAGCTTTCAATAGCTAACAGTTAATTTGCCGTAGTTTCTGTAGATCGGGAAACTGAGAGTGGCTGATTTGGGTGCTTCTGATTTAGGGTGTCACACACTCCAGGGCCTCAGCCGGGACTGAAGTAAACCCAAGTCTTAACCAGGCTGGAGAGTCGGCTCCTAACCGCACTCTGAACAGACCTCAGTTCTCTGTTGATGGAAGACGGACATCTCTGGCCCCATGGGCCTCCCTGTAGGGCAAAGGAAGAGAGGAGGGATGGGAAAGGGCGAGGAGAAGGAGAAGGAATGGAGGGGAAAGGAGGAGGAAGAAGAGGAAGGGAAGGAGGAGGAGGAGAAAGAAGAGAAAGAAAACAGAGGAGAAGGAGAATAAGAAGAAGAGAAAGATGAAGAAGGAGGGAAAGGAGAGAAGGGAGAAGGGAGGAGGAGCAGGTGGAGGAGGAAGAGAGAACAAACAAAACGTAGGTCGTGGTCTTTGTAATTGAACCCAAAAGCGTCACCCCAAGTCCTTCTCTGTACCCTGTCATTTGTTAGAGCCCACACTCAGGGAAAGAGCTCTCACCGGAAGTAAGAATCAGGAGGTGAGGGTCTGGGGGTCCTCGCCATCTTGAAGTCTTCCCACCACACCGACATTCTCCTAGCTGGCCTGTTTCTCAGCTAACAAGTGGGCTACGTCCTACTAAACCTATCCTGGTGAACCCACGATACCACCGGAACTCGGGGCACTCTCCATGCCCAACTTTGGCCCTAAATTGATGGACCGGACTCGAGATTGGTGCAGTTCCAAACATAGCCGCACGGGGGCAGCAGGACCACATAACTTGGAAGTCTCGAGGCCCTCAGCTTTTTTTTTTAACCTTTTCACTCATTTATTTATTCAATATTTATAAATTTATTCCTTGAGTTAAAAAGTAAAAGCTGACTTCAATTTTCTTTTCACTTAGTGATCACTTCCCTATCAGAAAATCAGCTTTTTTTAATAGATTTTTATTAAAATTTATCCTTGAAAACATAGGAGTAGGAAAGGACTTCCTAAACAGAACGTCAATCACACAGGAAATAACAAGAATCAACAAATGGGATTATATTAGACTAAAGAGCTTGTGTACAGCTAAAGAGTCAATTAGTAAAGTGAAGAGAAAACCCACAGAATGGGGAAAAATCTTTGCCAGCTACTCTTCAGACAGAGGACTAATATCTAGAACATAAAAAGAACTCAAAAAAATTAAACTACCTAAAATCAGTGACCCACTCAAGAAATGGGCCAGAGAAATGAACAGATACTTCACAGTGGAAGAAATACAAGTAGCCAATAAACATACGAAAAAATGTTCACCATCTATGGCTATCAGAGAAATGCAAATTAAAACAACTCTAAGATTCCACCTCAACCCAGAAAGAATGGCAACCATTAGGAAGTCAAACAATAACAAATGCTGGCTGGCGGGGCTGTGGTAAAAAGGGAGCCCTCCTGCACTGTTGGTGGGAATGCAAACTAGTACGACCATCATGGAAATCAGTATGGAGATTCCTCAAGAGTCTGAAAGTAGAAATCCCACGTGACCCAGCCATTTCCCTTCTAGGTATCTTTCCCGAAGAGCTAGAAACATCATGCTACAGAGATACTTGCAGGACAATGTTTATTGCAGCACAATTTGTAGTAGCTGAACCCTAGAAGCAACATGTAGGCTCTCAGCTCTTTAGAAGAAACTTTACAGCATCTCAGTTTGGGGTGGGGAGAGGAAGGACACAAGGAGAGGGAAGTAGAGACAGCCATATAGAAACAGACAGAAAGACAGAGACAGCAGATAAGAATGGACTCAAGGAACTTTGTGGCTAAACTACACCATTTTCCCCAGCCCCCTCACTCCTAGCCCTTTTCTAAGTTTTATTTTGAGACTGGGTCTTGCTAGTCTGCCCAGGGTGGCCTTGAACCTTCAATCCTCCTGCTGCAGCTTGTTGAGTAGCTGGGACTTCTGCTTAATCCTGGTTCCTTAGCCCAGCTGCTCAGCCTGTTTCACCACCCAAGCATCATAAGCCCACAGCCCAGGGGCTTCTTGACCTGGGATACATTTGGCAAGTGTGCTTAAGCCTTCCACATTTCACATTTCCACCCCTAGGTTGTTCCCTCCATCTTTGGGTCCTCATCCATCGTCTCACTTTTTTTGCAATTCTACGGATGGCACCCAGCTCCTTGCATATGTTAGGCAAGTGCTCCAGGCTGGGGATTTAGGTCGGTGGTAAAAGCAAACACAAGGCCTTGAGTTCAATCCCCAGCACGTCCCTCAAAATGCAAGTGCTCTGCCACTGAGCTGCATGCCCAGCCTTAGTCCATCTTTTTTTTAAGAATCAAAGAAAAGAAAGGGGGAAAAAAGCACATGAGGCAGAAAAAGAAGGCTATACTTTTCTTTTAAATGGCTTTATTGAGATATAATTTGTATATGTATCATTCATTATACAGTTCAATGGTTTTTAATATATTCACAGATTACTTGAGTGACTACTACCAAAATCCATTTTTAAACATTTTCATTATTCCAAAAAGAAAGAAACCCCGCGACCAGTGGGCAATCACATCACATCCCACTCTGGGTCCTCATCCTCCAACCCTAGGCAACAGCTAATCTGTTTTCTGTCTTTTATTGATTTGCCGATTCTAGATATTTTGTATAAATAGAATCATATGCTGTATGATCTTTCTTGTCTGATTTCTCTTAGTGGGAATAGTGTTCACAAGGTCTATCCATACTGTAACTCCTGTCTAAGTTACATTCCTTTTCATGGCTAAATAATGTTTCATTATATGGACACGTCATATTTCATTTATCTATTCACTCATGGATGGACTTTTGGGTTGTTCTCCACTCTTCTTTTTGAATAAGCCTTCTGTGAAAGCCTTTGCACAAATTTTTGTGCATATAGGATTGTAGTACTGTTTTGGAATTTTTATTTGTAATTCTATTTTTATTATAATTGAAAAATAGTGACTGTACTTACTAATAGGGTACAGGGTAACAGTTCAATACATGTATTTAATGTATGATGATCAGATTAGAATAACTGGTGTGTCTATCACCTCAGACCTATATCATTTCTTTGTGTTGGGGATATAGAAAATCCTCTCTACTGGCTACTTGGAAATATTCACCTCGTTGTATCAACTGTAGTGACTCTGTTCTACGGAATGTTACAAGTCGTCCTTCCCCTCCAGCTGCAACTGTTGGTTAACCATCCTCCCTGCAGCCCTCCCTTCAGCACAGCGCTCCAGGCTCTGGTAACCACTATTCTATTCTCTGCTCTTTTGAGACCAATTTGTAACTTCCTTTTTAAAGGTCTTTTTACCTCAGTAGTATTCCACTGTGTGGACAGACCACATTTTCTTTAACCTTCACTGGATCGCAGTTTTAAGTAAAGTGGTTAGGGAAGGTCTCTCCAAGAAGGGGACTTTGGTTACAGGCCTGGGTCGTGTGAAGGAAGGAAAAGCCTGGTGGCCACAGATGAGGACATCTGACGTGGTCAAAGACCCCTCAGAGTACGAAGATGGGGCTGTTTTAGCACAGCTAAACAGTGCCTAGTTTTCTTATCAAAGTAAGGAAATAAGAGCAATTCCTAAAGATGACTAAGTCCTGCTTGCAAAATTCAGAGCCTGCAAGAGGGAGGGAGGGACAGGCCTTGGAATGAAGAGCAGCGAATGAGTCACCGCCCGCCAGCAAATGGGCGGTGAGGATGGCAAGCATCGGGATGGACACTAGAGGTTGCATAGCAGCAGGTGGGAGGTCACACAGCAAAAGGGGCCAACATCCACTGTAGAGACTGGAACTGTTGTCATGGAAACCTGGAATTCCCCCTAGGGAGTGGGAATCCTGCCCACCCAACCCTTTCCTCTAGTCTCTTCCAGTAGCTCAGGTCTGAGCTTAAAAACAATGTTAACTGAACCCAGGCCTGTAATCCCAGCGCTCTGGGAGACTGAGGCAGGAAGATCACAAGTTCAAGTTCTGCCCGGGCAATCTAAGAAAACCTTGTCTCAAAATAAAATATAAAAATATACTAGAAAAAAATATATATATAATAGAGAAGTAGCTCAGTGGAAAGGCCATAGGTTAAACCTCCAGTATGCCAAAAACAAAAATAAAACAAACAAAAAACATGTTAACTGAAACAAGCCTGGCATTGAAAGATGAATCTCACATATCCCCAGTGATATGTATAAATTTAAAAACTTGATCTCCAAAAAAGAAGAATAGTAATTATTGGAGTCTAGAAAAGGTTGAGGGAGGAGGGATAGAGGGAGATAGAATAATAGGTACCAAAATACAGTGAGCTAGAAAGAATCATTTCTAGGTTCTACAACGTAATGGCAGGACTCTAGTCCACAACAGCATATTACATATTTCATGAAGAAGTAGAAGAGTGATGTTTGAAGGCTCCAAATACAAACACATGCGGGCGTGCGCATCATGGAATTTTTAATTACCCTGATCAGATGATTACACATGTACTAAATTATTGCACTGTACCCCATACCCATGTATACTGGATATGTGTCAATTAAAAAGAAAAATAAAATTTGTTAAATTCTGGTTTTCTGACTAAGCCATGTCAGGCCAGTCTCAGGCATCGTTTGTGAAGCGGTCAAGGGTTTGTAGAGCGTCGCACCCTCAACTGGCCTGAAAGTCCGGCTCCTTGCAGTGTCCTCAGAGCCAGCAAGCCTGGAGGTCAGAGTTTACCGTGAACAGACTTTGTCTTTCCATACCTCGGGGCAGGGAAGGGCTGTGTCTTCCCAGGGGAGTCCGGGCGTAAGTTTGCTCTGTGTGGACAGTCGGGGTTCCACAAATCTACGTAAGACCCTGCGAGAAGCAGCTGAAACAAGGGAAAGGCAAGTGGAACTTTCTTAACAATAGAGTCCAGGTCTGGGGACTTAGCTCCGTGGTTAGAGCACTTGGCTAGCAAGCGCAAGGCCCTGAGTTAGATCCCCAGCACCAAAAAAAATAGAGTGCAGATTCCTGAAGAAAAAGCAAGATCTGCAGGTCTTTTCCAGGTGTGCAAGAACGCAGGAAAGGAGATTGTCTTCTTTATTTTATTTCCATTAGTAAGTACTGAATTACTAAGGGCCTTCACACTGAACTACATCGGCAGCCATTTGTATGTTTTATTTTAAGGCAGGTTATCACTAAGTTACAGATGGCCCAGAATGGGCTCTCATTTGTGATCCTCCTGCTTCGGCCTCCTGGAATTATAGGTGTGCACCACAGTGCCCAGCTAAAGTCTCCTTAAGAAATAACCCACAGACTGGGAAAAAATTTTTGCTAGCTATCCATCAGACAAAGGTCTAACATCTAGAATATACAAAGAACTCAAAAAAATTAAACCTCCCAAATTTAAAGACCCAATCCAAAAATGGGCAACTGAAATGAATAAACATTTCTCAGATGAAGAAATAAAAATGGCAAATAAATATATGAAGAAATGCTCAACATC
>PVJO010022655.1:0-27614 GCA_004026905.1 Hystrix cristata | reverse complement strand
CTGCCCCTGAAATGTGATTTTTGCGATGGTCAAGTTTGAATTCTCATTAATGAGGCATGTACCATCCAATATTCTCTCAAGGGCATTACTACAGGGAGAATGGGACTGTTACAAGGGGAATGACGAGGCTTCAGAGGGCTGTATTTGAGAAACTTGTCTATGAGAGACTGGAGACCTTTTTGTGTCTCTTCCTTGATTGGATACTGTTTTCAATTAGGAGACTGGTTAGGCTCTTTCAGTCTTATAACTTCTGGCATAACAGAATTTGCCCTATCAAGTATCCATTATACCATGCAGCAGGATTCACTCTTTGGCTGATTTGGTCAGGATGAACTGGTGTAGTCCTAACAATTAAAATCCATTTGGGCCTTAGCTGGAATTTGAGAATTTCCCCCAATTTAGCTAGTAAATCTCTTCCTAGCAAGGGAGTGGGACACTGTAGGACAATTAGAAACTCATGGCTAAACATTTAGCCTTCAAAGTGACACATCAGAGCATGAGCAAAGAAACTCTGCCTCGAGGTCCCATCGCCCCCAGCTGTGGCTATAGACCTAGGGGAGAGTTTTCCAGAGAAGAAAATCAAAACATGATGAGTTGCCCCTGTATTAATAAGCAGTTGGATTGTCTCACCTATGGCGTCTCAGTTTACCTGGGGTTCCTTGGTGGAAACGGTGAGGTCCATGGACGGGCATGGCAGGTTCCCCTGGGCCTCCTCAGTCGTCGGGGCTGGAAATGAGGGTTCTGGCTGGCCTAGGCCCTCTCTGGGAGTGTTACAGTATCTGGATTAGGAAATTTGTCTCTTCCTAAATATTGTTTTGTCCTTCCTCATGATTTAAGTAACAAATGTTACTATCTAGTAAAGCATAAAGTTAATATTCAAGAAAGCATTCATAAGAGTTAAAGCACTGAAAATTTCTAAGTTTAGTGAATTTATCTGTTATAAGACTGGTCTTATCTGAAATCCAACATGAATTCATGCTGTTCTCAAGTACTAAAGTTTTGGTATATGTGCTGCTGAAGCGAGCACACAAGTACTAAAGTTTTGATAGATTTTTTGGCCTCCAATTTCATCCTAATGTGAAACACACGGACTGATCCATGGTTTCTCCATCAGATAAACCCAAACTCCTCCTCTTTTTTCTTCTCCACTCACCTCAAAGTCTGGCAAGAGCAAACTTCACAGTGGCTGAGCATCTGCTCAGAATGATGAGATCAAAACAGGTTTCCGAGCTCAGACATCTCTCCGGCTGTGTATTGCAGTGCCAACAGCATTCCATTATTTATTACGTGACTGGGCTTAATTTTCTTAATTTTATTAGACAACAGAGAGAATCATGGTCCCCTAAATTCCAGTGTTCAGCTGTGTTGCTGCCACATGTGTCCCGGCACTGTTTGGAGCAATTCCGTGGTTCCTGTCATGGTTTCCAGGAAGACAAAACCTCTCAAAAATGCTGTTTCATCAGTAAAAACATTCAACACTGTTGATAGTACAAATTCAGTCCAAAAAAATTCCCTTTAGATGTTGAATGAAGGACAATTCTCTTCAATTTTTATCCTGAAAACTTACTTGATGAGAGAGTTTATGATAAGCTTGGGAATTCCACAGTTTTATTTTTGTTTGGCTGGTCCATAAGGAAAGCTAAGTGGGAATAGTTCAGTCACTCTCTGTCAATTTGTCTTCACATTCTCCAGGGTTCTTCTGTAAAATTCCCAAAGTCCTGTTCCATAGAAAGCATCTAATCACTGCTGAGGCTGCTGGAGCTTCCCAGTTCTCTCTCCCTCCATCTCTGCTGATGTTGCTGCTCCGATGCTGACCTTTGTCCTGAACATTGTCTCCTGTTGTACTCTTGTGTATTCATGTCCACTGAAAGCCCTCCAATCAGATATAAATACCTTACAAATATCTGATTTAATTTTCCAAACTAGTAGAAAAGGGAAGACATGTTTAGGGGCCAGAGAAGTTCGTATCCTGACCTCTTGTGGCACATCTCCTGTTGCTAAGTGATTTTATTTTATGTTTCACTTTCTCTTTTGTTGTAGTGAAAAATTATACATTGTAGTCTTTGGAAGGTAGCTTTTGGGTTCTGTGGTTCCTGTTGAATATCTTTTACTTGGGTTTGTGTGGATATCTTTTGTTATTTTTTTTTTCTTTTTGAGGGACTCCTAGTGTTACCCAGGATGCCTGGAACTCCTGGGTTTAAGCAATCCTCCTGCCTCAGCCTTCTGAGTGATTGGGAGTACAATTTACCACCACTGACTAAACTTTCTTTAATTCATGAACAAGCTAAAATCTTTTGGAATTTCTGTTGGCATTTATGTGGTGTAGTAGCAATATGCCTCACAAAGTGGTAGGTAATGAGGAGTCCTTTCTCCATTGTCTGGCCTGGTGGAGATCATAAATCTGTGCTTGCTGCTAGTCTTTTAGAAATTTATTTTAAATGTATAAATAATTGTCCCATGGAAAAGTAGAGAAAAAATATAGCAGACACCTTTACATCCAGCAAAAGAGTATACAGATGCTTAATTACTTTGTTTTCTGCAGATCATCTCTCCCTGTGCCCACCTCCCCTCCTTTTCTCAATCATGGTAGACACATCTGAAATATTCATCCCTGTTCTGTCTCTCTTTCCAAAGAAAGAACCGCTATCGGAGAGGTTCCATACAGGTCTTTTCAAATTTTGTACTTACATATCACAAAACAACATATTTTGTTTGTATTTTGAAATTACTTATAAATGGTATCATGCAATATGTACCATCTCAATATTTGCCTTTCATATTCAACATTATATTTTTAGACTTTTTCTATTAAAATACTTGTGGTACCACTTTTCCAAAAACAGCTATGCTATAGTATACATAAACTACATTTTCTATTACATTACCGATTCATAATATTTATTTTTAAAAAAATGCTGGATCCTTGTAAATGATACTTTGCTCCTATGTTTGAATTTTTAATATAGACATCAGGAATTGAATGGCCGAATTTGTAGATGTATATCTTTTTAACCAGTTTAAGCGAATAGGTCTCCTAAGTGATCATATAAATTTTTCTCTGTATTTTGTTCATCCTGTAAATTATAACAGCCCCATCTCCCTATATTCTTGTTACCACTTAATTGTTATCAGTTTTAATTTTGCTTATCTGATAAACGTAGCATAGCAATTTCTTTTACCTTAATTTCCCCTGCTAACTCTGGATATTGATGTTTTACATGTTCACTCACAATGTCTGTTTCTTCTTCTTTGAATTACCTTCAATACACTTATCTTTTTTATTTTGGATTTTTTCTTATTTCTTCATAGCAGTTCCTTCTTTAATCTCCATTTCTAACTTTCCTTGATTATGTCCTTTACAAATACACCTTATGATATGCCTTGTTTGATTTTTATCATGGAGAAAACTTACTAATTGAAAAGTACTGTTTCATTAAAAATTCTCTAGAGATTTCCATTTATAATTCTCAATCAACTTTAATGGTTATATATCTGTTTAGGTTTTCTATTTCCTCTTGAGCTATTTTGGACAATATATGTTTTCCATTAAACTGTTTGTTTTCCTAAAAGCTTTAAAATTTATTGATATGAATTGTATGCAATTTTCTTTTAACAAATTTTTATTGCTACAAGAGATATGCCTGCTGTTTAGTCATTATTTCTGTTTACATTAGTTTCTGATTATGGTGGTAAGAAATTACTGTAAACATGGTGGAATAAAACAACACGAATTTTTGTCTTACAATTCTGGAGGTCACAAGTCCAAATTCAGTTTCTCTAGTATGAAATCAAACAGGTTTCTACCTACATGTTTTTGTCTGTAATCCAATTTTCTCATTCCCCAATTTAATAACATATCTTGGAGTTTCTCCTCTATGACTCACATGCCAGGTGAAGTCTTATAACTAAAGCTGACGCTCCCAGGATCTTGTCTGTTCCTCCTGGAGCGGGGCTCGGTGTGAACTCAGGTGTCTTCAGTTCCCAGACACCTGCTGCTCTGCCTCTAAACTCACACCTGCTGTAATTCTTTCACCAGGCCCTGCCCTTTCACACCTGCTTTCCCTTGAAGCTCTTCGTGGCAAAGGAAACACTTCTCCATTTTGTCCAAACTCAGAATTGCTAAAAATACAGTCATTTGTAATTCCCCTCCTGAAATATAGATAAGGATCACTTTAAATTTCTCTCTCCTCATCCCCTTGTATGCTTTCCTCACAGCTCCTAGAATATTAAAACTCACATGCTGTAGCAATCGCATACATCATTAGAAATCAGGATGTTTTACAATGGCAGAAGAGAGAGAATCCCATCAAGTCAGAAGATTAGTACCTATAATGACATTTCAATATTATTACAAGTACTAATAATGTTACATGAGGACACACAATGGGCATAATAACCCATTAAAAGTGAAGGTCATAGATTAGAAAAAAGAGGACATAACGTTTTATGTCCTCAAGGAACTCTAATTTTATTCCAGTCTTTCAGATGTGTCCTTATTTCAAATAATCTTATGAAAGTATAGAAAATAATTAAGTCAATGGGCAATTTCTTTGTATTTTTACACAGATCAGGTAGAGTAAATATTTCTAAAAATATACAGAGGAAAATTAGGAAATCCTGGAATAATTCTGGAGCAGCCTTGGTCTTCCGATAGATAAGAGAGGAGGAAAACATTCTGAGGACTTCAGAAGATCTGAGGCTTGGCCACCTGGAAATGGAGCATTTTGGGTTGCTCTCATTCTGTTTTTAAATAAACATTCAATATTTCCTTCACACCTTTTTCTATGGATGAAATATGAAAATATGAACAATCAAGTTTGATTTAGATTTTCGTAAAGGTAGGCACAGAGGCAGAAATTGACAAATTCCAAAGCAAACTAACTACTAGGAAAGTCTGTGTTACAAATTATGAAACTTAAAAGAGCATAAAGAAGGTGAAGCACAGAGAGGTTTTTGTTGTACCTGTATTTGATGTTGTCTCATATTCAATCGAAAAACACCACCATATTCTAGCAGGAGATAATGATTACATTCCTCATTCTGCCCAATCCCAGTCTATGCCAATATTGAAAGGGATGATTTCTATTCTTTATTTAAGTGTTGATGAGCTTGCTTTTCATTATCGCATTCATTTGGACATGCATTTGGCAGAGTATGCCCTCCCCTAATCTCCTTATCTGTGGTGGGTATATTCCCAAATCCCCAGTGAATGTCTGAAACTACAAATCACACCAAACTCTATGCACACACTATGATTTTTGTTTTCTTTCGTTTTACATAGTATAATACACTTTCATTTTTTTGCGCCTGCAGAACGAACTTCATGGCTTTTCTTTGGCATATCCACATTGCTAATGCACTATTCTTGCACTTCAGGGTCTTTTTCAAGTAAAATAAGGATTGCTTGAACACAAACACTGCAACACCTTGACAGTCATTCTTATAACGAGATGGGCACAAACTGACAATTGGTCAGATAGCACACGGAGCATGAATACCCTGGACAAGGTGATGTGTTGCATACTTGGGTCGAGCAGGTTGGCAGGGATTTAATCGTACTGCTCAGAAGAGTTTGTGATTTAGAACTTATTAATTACTTAGTTCTGAATTTTCTATTTAATATTTTCAGAACTTGACTGGCTGCTGGAACTTGTGGGAAAGTGGAACTGAGGAGAGGAGGTATCGGCTCATATGTTCTGTGTGTCCACTAAATGCCTGCCGCACAGGTAGGTCTTGGACCTCATTCATGAAAAACACTGTCTCAATTTCCCACCTGGTCCCAGTATTCATGGACAGCAAGAGCAATCCTGGCAGAGAGCTGACTATCTAGACAAGATAACATGTCAGGAAAGAGATGAAGTCTGCTTCTTGACCCACTCAGAGAAGGATCATAAGGGAGGAGTTGCTCGAAGTGGGCCTTAAACCATGAGTAGATTTCCCAGTAAAAAAAAAAAAAGAACAGATCAAAAAATTATAGGCTCAGTTAAATCACTGGGGTTGCCTATTGGGCTGTGTGTGGGTGAGAAGATTGCAAAATCCCCTGACAGAGTTAATGTGGCCTGGACTGTGAAGCGCCTCTATTTTCCAATGCATGAGCTGAGGGTAAACAGACACTGTTTAGTTAGATGGATAGATAGATGCACATACATATTTGATATCTAAACAAATTGAAGTGGAGTAGGAGAGAATGATTTACTAGATTTAAAAAGAATAACCTCTGGCTACTTGATAAATATGGGCGCAAGAGTCAGACTTTAATTGCTCTAAAGCAGCACTGCCCCTCTGTGGCCATGTAAGGAGGTTCCATCCAACAGTTTCCTTAGGGGTTTTTTGTTTTTCTTTGGCAACCCCTGAATCAATCAGGAACAGGTTCAGTGTTCCTATAGGGCCACTGGTTGCTTTAGATGAAAGAAGAGTTTACCCTTGTTGAAGTCAGCTGTGAAACACTGCGGCCTTCTACTCAGGTGTATCACACTGGAAGGTGGGGAACTGGTTGGTACTGGACGTACAAGAGAAAGAAAAACCAGGGCTATAGACACAGGAGATATACACACGGGGCTGGGGATTTAACTCGGTGGTTAGAGTGCTTGCCTCACAAGCACAAGGCCCCGAGTTCGATCCCCAGCATCAAAAAAAAAAACAAAACACACACACACACATACACACACACACGCACACACACAAGGAGCTATACACAGCACCTGCCTGTGGTCCCTTCCAAGGAGGTCACTGGCTCTCAGCTTGGACGGTCTCCTTTCTCCCGTATCCACATCAGATCATGTGAGCTCTTCACCATGAGGAGACCATATCCGGAAATGATCTCTACATTAGATAATTATTCTATGCCTCTGTCAGCGCTCAATAGTGTCACCCTTTAATCTTCAGCTAACATAATGGGTATATGGTGGTACCTAATGATATTTACTCACTATTCATTGATAACTAATAATGTGTCGTAGGGCTTAAGTCCTTCTTCCATAGAGGGTCAAACTGTAAATATCTTCAGGTTTGCGGGTCATTCGATCTCCATTTCAGCTAGTCAGCTCTTTCTCTGCAGCATGAAAGAAGCCATTGATAATACATAAACAAAAGGCACTGCCGTGTTCCAACTAAACCCAATGAAAATGGCTGGATTTGGCCCATGGTACATTTTGTTGAGATTGAAGAAGAATATCTTTTGTCTTTTTATTATTAGTGCCTATTAATTTTATAAAATATTGAGTTTCATTGCATACATTTTGACTTTAACCTCCCTGACACTTTTGTCCTCCCTTCTTCCTTTCTTTTTGTCTAATAATAGTCTCCCTAACATATTCATGTCATATTTTTAGATGACATATATTGAGGAGAGCAAGCAACATTTGTCATTCTATCTCTGGTTTATTTTACTCAACATGATGATCTCCAGATCCACCCATTTTCTTACAAATGACAAAATTTTGTTCCAGAAGAACATCTTTATATGTTCCTAGTGGTCATTTATGAAGAATATGCTCATTTTTTTATTTTAAAATTCATTCTCTTTTATTGAGTTTTAAGAGCTCTTGAAATACTATATATAAAAATACTTTGAACAACATATGTGTTTCAAAGAGTTTCTTCTAGTTGTTGCTTGTCCTCTTATTTTCTTAAAGGTGTCTAAACCTCTGCCCAGAAAAGTTCAAAGTAATGCAGACATAAATTAAAACTCCTAATGGAAAGGTATGTTAATTAATGAATTAGAGACTCAATAATTTCAAGAGTCTCAAATTCTTTTATAAATTCACTGCAATATCACTCAAAATTCTGCAGAATTTCTGTATAAAATGATGAAATGACTCTAATTTATATGGAAACATAAGTCTGCTTGAATAACGAAATTAAATTTTTTTAAAGGAACAGTATTGCAGAATTCATTCTACCAAGACTTAGTATAAGAACAGTAATCCAAACAGTCTGATACTGGTGAAACTAAGACATGTAGATTTATGTAAACATTGAATCAAAGTAGGAAAATAGTAATTACAGAAATAGGTGCACATGTATGTGTTCAGTTTCAACAAAATTGAAAGACAATCCAATGAAGGATATTTTCAAATAATGGTAGTGATGATTTAGTTCTATCAGCTGACAGTGCCCAGTGGGGCTACCTTTCCAGTTAACATCCCTTCCATTATTCTGTGGTTTGTGAATGATAACAAAAGAATGACTTTTGAGAAGAGAGTTTTTATTTTTGCATAATGCAAATTTATAAGTAACTGGTTCCATTAAACATGACCCTGCTTCACTGGATTTAAAGTTAAATTGTGTAAAGGTTAGGAAAATAGAATCTAGTGGATTTCTGATATTGTGAGTGTCATGGTGTGTTAATTACATTCCATCACAATTTTCTGTGTTAGCCTGCTTTCTGGCACTCTGACAAACTACCTGGGATAATCAGCTTGCAAAGGGGAAAGGCTTATTTTGCTCCACAGTTTGGGAGGTTTCAGTCCATGACAGAAGAGCCTTACATCTCTGGGCCTGTGGTGAAGCAAGACTCCATGGTGGCCTGAGTGGTGGAGGAAGCTGCTCACTTGATCTTGATACAGACCAAGAGAAGAAACCAGTCTCCTACAATCTCTTTTGAACAGTATCCCCCCAGTGAACTAAATTTTCAAGTAGATCCAATTTCTCCACAGTGCCAAGCCGAGGACTGTGTTTTTAACACATGTACCTCTGGAGAACATTCCACATAAAATAATAGTAGATGCAAATAAGTTAAAAGGACGGAGAAAGTTGTACCATGGTAACAGCATCTATAAGATAGTTGGAGTTGTTATGCTATTACTCTGCATCAAAAAGGGTACTACAAATAAAGAAGGACACTGTAATAATAAACAGTCGATCATTTAGGAAAATATAAATATATAGGCACTTAGTAACATGTCCCAAAATACACCTATAATACATGTAGCACAAGTTGACAGAACTGCAGGCAGAAACAATAGTTGTTGGAGACTTCAGCACCTCACCATCAATAACAGGACAGCTGGATAAAACAACAGCAAGAAAATAGAGCGCTGGAGCTATGCGGTAAAGCATGTTGAGCACACAGACATCCCTCCAACAAGTACGCACTCTTCTCCAGCGTACAGGGCACCCTCTATAGGATAGACTAGGTCCTAGGACACCCATCAAGCCTCAAGAACATGAAAGCAACTTAAGATGAATAAAACATCCATGTCAATGTTTTCCTCACATCGATCTTTCCTATATAAGCATTCGGTTATATTTGCTTTTCTCTTTCCCTTGGTAGGATGGGCTGCAAGCGCAGTGGTTGTACTTACCCAGGAGGACTTGCAGCAGGGAGGCAGACCCGGATGTGCTTAAGACACGCAGCTAAACCTCACCATTGTCAATAAGAACTTTATCTGATACATTTCTACTTTTTTTTTTTTACCTTTTGAGAATCCAGCACGCTGTAGTTTAAGGTTTATTTTTATTCAGTCCTCCTAGCAACTACTCTAGTGGTTACAATTTAGAAATCTGTAATGCAGAAGGTATTATTGGAAGGAAAGATAAAGATGATAGTCCCAAAACTATGAGGTCGAGCAGTATGTGTGCTTGAGTGCTTGCCAGCACAGGTAAGAAACAATCAGCTGTGAGGATGCTGTGGTAGTGGCCCGATAAGGTCGCTGTGGCCGGGGTGGGACCAAGTCAAGCTGAGGGTTTTGTGCACGCTGCAGGTCCCTGGGGAGCACTGTGGACCACAGCTCAGGAATAAATAGCTAGATCTCTGGTCTGGGAAGAGGAAATGTACGGCAAGCCTGGCAATCTTCAGTGACAGTGATGCCTTTTGTCTTCCAATCGACTTTTTCCCTGAAGGAATGTGGGACAGGTCAATGAGGCAGCCACCCAGATTTTGGCAGATCTGGTCACTGCACACTGGTCACTGTGGTGGAAAAAATGTACTACGGACAGGAACCGGCTCCCTCCTGGAAGATCCGGCTGGAGGACTCTGCTCTGCCTTCAGCTCTCTCACACCGGAGGAGGGAGAAACAGTCACTGGTGACGTCACTGCAGCACCTGCGCATCCCTGAAAATGCCCCCGTAGATCATGAGAGGGATCGAAGTCTGCAAGACTCGTGAGCTCGGTTCTTTCCACCTTTTCAGATATTGAAACTGCACGATTCTTTCAGATTTCCCAAATTTGGGACAGCCCAACTCACAGAAAGCCCTGAGTTCACCAAAGCCGCAGCCGAGTGCCCAAGAGCCTCCTCCTGACGCTTTGCCTGGTTGTGTGGGGCAGACAAGGTCCCCGACCCCAGGCCAGAGGTTTCAGGACTTGGGTCTGGAGCTGCTCCCGAAGCCAATCAGTTCTTCAGTTCCACGAAGAACCCGTCCAGGCCCAGAGGGTGCTAAGTCCTCCACAGCCCTTTGTGCAGGGAGCTCCTTTCCCACCTGGACCTGCTGAGAATCGGTGTGGAGAGAAAATTGCTATTTTATTATCAGATAGATATTATCGGTTCATTCTGGAATTATAAAAGGAGTGTGAGGAGGAAGGGGAGGGACTCCTCCAAAGGAGAACTGCCTCTATTGCACTAATTAATTTGGGGAGCATCATAGAAAGAACATGCATGTGCAAGTATTTAAACCCAGAAACAGGTGTGTATTCTGATCAAAGAATCTTTACTAATCTGCGAATTTAAGTGAGTCATTCTAGGAATATGAACTAATAAAGTCATAAATACTATGTATATATAAGTACTGAATTCTTATTATTGGAATATATACAATATGTACATTGGGACTGTCCTGGAATAATTAGGATTTTAAAAAATAACTTTTTAAGGGGGAGGAAATGTGGGAAAAATTGAGCAATGATTCTATGTTACAGGAATAGGAGCAGGAAGCTCTGGTGTGCTATTGTACATTAGCATGACTCTAGATGACAATAATGTACATATATTTCAAAAACTAGAAGAAAGGGTTTAAAAGTTTTCACCATAAAGAAAGGACAAATGTTTGAAGATAGTTATATGCAACCTGACAATGGTGTCCACATTACTATGTAGGTTTTATGGTTTCGTAAATTTTAAAAATAAATGTAATAGAACATACACATGTATACATACAGCCTATACTACACCTGATCTGCACAGTGCATTTTGCTATTCTCATTTGTATAACTGTAAGGTCTGAGGGGTTGAAATAGAAAGTCTTTGATTCAGTCATTATCCCTTGTTTTAGAAGGCAGAGGCATTATTCGAAAGGGGTATTTTTAAAAAGCAGGTTTCTGAAATGATAATGCTTACTTAAGTTTGTCTTCATGCACAATAATTTTACCCTATTTACTATTATTAGCTTTGATCTCCAACCTCAGAAAATTTCTCAAATCTTTCAACTGTTCCCTACCAGATCCTTTGGGACAGTCTGGAGTGTGGGAACTTCTGGTGTCTCCTGGTTGTCTTGACCCTAAAGGAAGGACATTCCTCTGTGAGCTGACTTAGAGATCTCAAGCCAGCTTTTCTTTCCAGGGCTGTGTCTGTAGATTATCTGGAAGAAAAGGGGGTCTGTTGGGTGGACAGCAGCGTGAGGACCACACATCTCTATCATGCCTTTTTATGACTATATACACTTTTTATGTAGTGACACGAAAAGAATCATTTTTATTGTTACTAGGAACTTAAAAAATATGAACCATTCATCATAATTCAGTAGAGTTTAACCAATATATTTAAGAGTGTTATTGATCTTGGGAAACAAAATGAACGAGATACTGTATCTTCCTCCAGAGATCTGATGTGGAAGGGAGACATACATCTCTGTAAAGGCAATAAAGGCAGAGATGCTACAATAAGTGCACCCTGTCAGCATCACCTGAGATCCAAGACAGAAGCATTACTTCAAGTTTCTCTTACATGCTATGACTCAATGCAGGACATGGTGCTGAGTGTTTTGTGTGGAGGTGACATAGATGCAAAATAACAATAGCAAAAGCGGAGATATTTGAAAAGTGACCCTTTATTACAAAAATCAGAGAATATGACTAAAAACATGGACAAAACAGTACATCTTTATACCTACAAGAGAGCCCCTCCCCAGAGCTCCATATTTTACAAGGTCAACTGAATACGAACACACATACATGTGGTAAAGAATGCTGGATATCTCTGTTATACATGTTTGGACAATTTGTAAACTCAAACAGCTACTGTAGTGACACCTTTCAGTCTCCAGGAAAATGTTCCTTCACGTGCCTGACCCTTGCACACGAAATTACATTTGAATGCCAGGAAACCTTGGAGTTGTCTTCCAGCTACGATAAGAGAGAGACGCTATTTGGGATTGGGGGGGATTTAAGTGGATGTTGCTAGCTGCTCCTTTCATACGGCATTAAACTGTAAATAATTTGAATACCTCCAAAGTCTATCTCAAGGGAAATAGATTTGCATATTCACATAAAGAAACTCAGATCATCAATAAAAAAGGACAAACAACCAAAATGCACAGCAATGTAAATGAACTGCAGAGTTTTTTGAGTGAAGGTAGCCAGACCGGGAAATACAAACAGGACAGCACTGTCTGATTCCAGTCACATGAAATTCAAGGGCAGGTGACGGAAGTGAGTAGGTGGTTCTCGGGTAGAGAGTGGGAGGTGGGCTGTTGGATTAGAAGCAACACTTTGAAACTTTCTCGAGTAATGGAAAATTTCAACATGTAGATGCAAATGGTCTTACACAGATACAAAGAAGTGTAAATTTTCATTGAGATACATGTATAACTTTTGTGTAATTTAACACACAAAATGTGTTACACCTCATTTCATTGAGATACATGTATAACTTTTGTGTAATTTAACACACAAAATGTGTTATACCTCATTTTAAATAACAGATGAGAAACAAAGACACAGCTTTTTAAACATTGAGATAAAAGTCAGAACCGTCACCTGAAAATCTAAAGCAGTTCCACCATCAGGGTGGTCTGACTGGGTATGTGCAGGGCTGTGAGAAAAATATGCACACTCCTGTTTGACTTTGAAACATTTGTGCATATTATATTTACAAAAACGGAACCTTAAAAGTAGTGGAGGGAAGACTGCTGGGTCTCAGACAAGATGGGCATTGGAAAATATGTGTTGACACTACCAATCCCTAAGCCACTGGTGTTACTGGGAGAGACTCCCTGGGGCTGAGGCTGGATTTCAGTGGGGATGACTAGGGGGAATTGAAGAAATGGACGGAAAAGATAGAGAAAATGTCTTCAAGTAAATAATGACTTAGAGACAGGGCTAGTGATTGTGATAGATTCAAAAGGAGTGTATTAAAATGGAAAAATTCACTTACAATCATATGACCAAATTTTTACAAGAGAACAAGGCAAAAATATCATTTTGCCCAAAGGAGTGTGCGCCCATGCAGTCTCTTTCCAAGTGTCCAAAGACTAAACACCATGACTTTCCATTTCACATCTGCTCTCCTCGAAATTATGTGAGGTAGTTCTGGGCATTTTAAAAATAGGATGACCCACAAACATACATAGTCAACTGTCTAGTACACCTGGACAGAAGGGACAGTAATATTTCCCTCTCTGCCTGTGTCACAAGGCTTCATTCAGTATAAGAATTCTTGGAAAGAAGTCCTGAGAGATGAGTGAATAGGAGATGCCTCCCTCTCTCCAGCGGCCCAGCTGCAGGGTTTTGGCACAGGTTGTAGGTGCATGAGGCACACTGGGCATCCAAAACACAGAGAAAAATGGCTAAGTCTTCAGATACAGGGGCAGTAGTGTGCAGAGGACTTCCATCTTTGTAATACGGTTCTTTGTCTTTCTGCTTCTCATCCCTCACTAAATGCAGGATCAAGAAGTGTCTGGGACCTTTCACAGGATCTTGCCTGTACCACTGTAGTTATCTAAAATCCAATAAATTTTACCAGGTTTGGAGGCCAAGCATGTGACACAATTACCTCCCTTAACCTTTACTGCCCTAATGAAGAAGAGAGACTTGTGGGATTGCCTAACAGATGAATCAATTTTGGTTCTAGGAAAATAGTTATCTAAGGTCAGATTGCCACAATGCCTGTTATTGTAGATGGTCAAAGAACCCCTCTCTGGAGTCCACTGTCAACAGCACAGTGCAGCTTTTCTCTCCGCCCTGGATCCTGAGGGGATCGTCCTGGGCCACCTGGCCAGTGTAGTCACTTTATACTGATCCCAGAACACTGGACCTTAAAGGCTCCTCACAGTGTTTTGGGGAGAGTTAGTGGGTCACTTGGTCACCATGTTTTTGTTAAAGTGAAAATTGGAATTCTTTCCAAAAGAAAAACAAGATTGTGTTAAAAGTTTTCATAAGAAATGTCAGATTAGTGTCTTATTTTCAAATTACCTCGTAAAATAGAATAGATGAGAAAGGGTATCCTCTTATCTCAGGGGTCGGTACTGCTGTCAGGTGAGAGGTGCAGGGAGTACTTCACTCTGAGGCCTCTGATTGCACTACCCAGCATCCTCTGTTGCGCTACCAGAGTTGTATGTGCAGGTTTGCAAGGAAACGATGTTTATAACAGGACAAAAGGTGGTAGGAAAAAATAATTGACATGAAATACCAACAGTGCTTAGATATGAAAAGAAAGATTAGATACAGAATACGTAGTGCACTCACATCTTGGTAAATCATGCTTTCTTTATACATGACTAAATAAAAATCCAATAGGAATGTACTACAGAACCCCAATAATTTCCCTCATATCTAAATGAACAAATGATTTTATTTTCTTCTTGTTGCTTTTTAGAATTTACAATTGCTCTACAACTAAGATTAATTTTAAGATCAAAAGAATGTTATTTGAATTTCTTTACTAACCCAAACTGTTCTCCTTGTGTAAATTCTACTAAATCCATTATGAAGAAGGGTGATGATTGAAAAGCCCATTGGTGTGTCAGGTCAGCACATGCATGTGAGTTAATATGACCAGACTCACATTTTCCTCTTAGAATGGACTTTGTTCTCTACAGAGGGTAGAGAAGCAAGTCTCTACTGCCATACTTGCTTCTGGAACACTGAGAAAAGTATTTGCCTTCTCATATATTCAATTTCATTTTCTTTAAATAATGCTTTGCTCTCTTTTGGCATTGATGTTGACATGCACCATCTCAGTTACTTCTCAGAATAACCATTTTGATAGATACTATCAATACTAACATATGGAATTAAGTTTACTAAGCATAAAATCATTAACTAACCTATCTAATATCACTCAACAAATGAATGGTAGGGTCTAGAACTCCATCCTACATTTGTACTATCAAGATCTTTGCCACATAGCCTCCATAAGTAAGTTACCAATCCTGAAGAATTCTCACAAGAATGAAAGGAGAAAACATATGCTCATCATCTAGTAGAATAACTTTCCTGTCTCAGACACCCAACCAAATCCACTTTGTGATATAAAATATATTGGGGGTTGGGGAAACACAGTCTGAAATCTATCCACAAGATGAAGCTTACAATATTCTCTGAGGTACATTTTGTAACATATACAGTATAGCAGATTTTATGAATTATCATAAGTATCCACGATCTGTCATGTTTCTTACTCTTAATGAAACATTAATGTACTGCGATACTGTTTTGAAAGACGGAGAGTTACAGTACGGCATGGAGAGAATTTGTCAAGCAATATTCTCGACAATGGCTTATTTTTCACTATCGGTGACTCCTGTTCCCACTCTAAGGATATTTCCACAATGCAGTAAAGGATAGGACAGCAGATAAAATTTCCCTTCGCAGAGAAAAGCCTCTCAATTTGTGCAGCAATATGAAGTTTTGTTGCACAAACACCCTGCAGCCTAAATCACTCCTTGTATTGTATTTTCATTTTGAGGTCAGTCATCTTCACATCTGGCAAGGTAAGAGATCAACAACCAGCCATCCCTGAATCCTCTTCTACGTGATTACCGCAACAGGAAATTGGCTGACCTTGGTTCAGCAAAGCAGTTTCTGTTGAGAATAAACTTCGCTACAATTTCACCCACAAACACTAGAGGGCAGCAAGGAAGCCAGCAGGAAAGTCAAAATATTTTAGCTGAATCCCAGGTGGCAGCGCTTCAGCCAAGAACCGCTTCAATTCTGCACACACGGAGTTGCTAGAGACTGATGCTCAAGGAAGAATAGACAGATTTAGATACAGATCTGACAAGGTGCTGACATTTGAGTAAAGATGTAGAGGAAGTGCAGAGGAACACCACGCAAATATTTGAGGAAAGCATTAGAAGCATTCAGAGTGTTTCTGGAACATCTTCTCCTCTGGCTACTTATACTTCCCAGCACACTGCTGTAGAAGACCCTCGCTATGGCAGATAAGGCATTCAGCACTGGTAACTGATTAAATGATGATTTTTTAATCTATTGATATTTGGGCAATTTGTATCATTTTCTCTAGTTTGCTTACGGATTCAATTGAACCCAATAATGCCACCATCACTGAGACATTAGCCACCCTGCTTTGTGCCACGGCTGCTTCATAACCAAAACCCTGCACTTTAGGAGGCTTTCGGATGCTACATCCTGGAGAACAACACAAGCCAGAGACTATTCAAGAGTAGCGAAAGTTATGTCTCATTTTCCAAACACTAAAAGTGTATAAAACCTACCTCATAGAAGTTTTGATGTTTATGTTTGATAATGATTCTGAAATAGGTAACACCATGCCTCACATATGGTAAGTTCAATACATATCAAACTTCATTTTCTTGGTAAAACCTGATATTATTTCAAAGTCTAGGTCTGTTGCTTATTACCGCATGGGGAAGCTTTTAGGGAGTGTGATGACCCATTTCCCTGGTGGTAGGCATTTTTTTCCCTGTGCACTTGGGATCATGTTCTCCTTACTGCATTATTTTGTTGAGGTGCTTATGGAAAACAGAGCACTCATACAGGGTTTAGTTTTTCATTTTTCTACAAGTAGTGGTATTAAGTGCTTTTTATATGCTTCACTATTATCATATTTCTAAAGTGGCTAAGTTTTGTCATTTTGAATGATAGTTTTTCTTTCATTTTGATTTTGTGAATTTTTGATATTTGAATCATTTTGGGGTCATTTTTCAGAAATATGTACTGCAAAGCTACGTGCCCTGGTGCATTCCTGTACTCCCAGCTGCTCGAGAGACTGAGGCAGGAGAATCCTGTGAGCCCAAGAGTTCAGGGTCACCCCGGGCAGCACAGAGAAACCTAAATAAGAATATACTTCAGTCATTTGTAGGTAAATAGATGCACCTTGAGCCCGGAATATTAAATGAAATAAATCAGACATGCAAACTTAAGCATTGCATGGTTTCTCTTTCATGAGAAGCCCAGAGTATAAAAAAAGAGCAAAATAGAAAATAGATAATAGGAAATTCAGAAATAGACCTTTTGCAAAACAGAAGGGGACTGAGAGGGAGGGGGAGGGAGGGAGGAGAAGAGGATGAAAAGAGAATTAAGGAATGTTATATACATATACCAGTTTCTCATGAGGAATATAATGATTATGTACTGTAAATACATACTAATAAAAAAGTGAGAAAAGAAAAAAGTCTAATGAGCAAAAGAAACACACAATCTAACCCTTTTTATTATTTTTATTTTTCAGGCAGGGTCTAGGCTGGGCTTGAAATTGTATCTCCTGTCTTATGCTACCAAAGTGCACTTTCCACACTTCTCACATTCTTAAAAGTTATCTCTGTCTGACTGTTTGCCTCTCTCTCTCTCTCTCTCTCTCTCTCTCTCTCTCTCTGTGTGTGTGTGTGTGTGTGTGTGTATTTCCATCTCTCTGTCTAGATAAGACAGGGTCTATGTTCCCTGGACTGACCTTGAACTCACAATTTTCAGGCTTAATCTCCGACTACCTAACACTACAGATTTGTGTCACTGTGCCTGGCTTAAGAGTGACTTTTGACAAGAACAATTTAACCACTCAACAGTTTGCCCCAATCATCCCTAGGCAGTGCGTTTGTTTACATACTGACTATCCAGAGCATCTCTTGGGCAGGTGTCATTTCAACCAGTTGATTCATGTTTTCACCACGTACCCTCTTATGTCTGTTTATTTGCTTTGACTATTTTTGCATACTTTTTTATTTAGAACATTTTATTCACCTTTGATGTTTGTTTCTAGTTAAATCTAATAAGTTTTATTTAGTTTTACTTATGTATTCTAAAAAATATTTTTTCCATGTTGACTTCTATTGCTTTTAATGACAAGTCATGCATTATTTCAAATGTTTCTCAGAACAGAGTTTATCTGGAATATGATGACATAACTTTATCTGGTTGTTGCAAAGATGTCATTTTTTTGTATAAATATGTTCAAATATGGGTTTGCATTCATTTGCCTGCCTATAACTGTCCTGCCAAAAGAAAGTGAAGGACGGACAGAACTCCTTATTTAACTTTGTGACGTTCCGCATAGCATTGCTCCTGAGTGAGGAGCTTGGATATAGAAAGTCAAGTGCATCCATGCATGGAGGTGCTTGCTATCAGCAAGGAGATGGTGAACCTGGTAGTTACAAGAAATGAGCTGCATTCATGTGACCATTTGCAGAAACAAAGACTACAAGAGATATAAAAGTTCCTTTCCATTTTTTGTCCAAAAATTTTTCTTTTTAACCAAGAAAATTTATTGGTACATTTTAGAGATACATAATGATCACATTCATCATAGGTAATTTGTACCTGTACATGATGTATTTTGGTTTTTTTCTCCCCTTCCCCACCCCTCCCTTCAGCTCCCATTCCCCTCCTTATTTACAAGAACTTTATTTACATTTTTCCATTTTTTCCTTCTTTTTCTTTTCTTTTTTCCTTCCTTCCTTTTCCCCTCCTCTCTCTCTAGTTCTCTTCCCATTTGGATATGTTCTTTCTTTTTCACAATATCTACTATACCTTTTTGTCCTTATTTACATTTACGGTTTCTCATACCAGAGAAACAATTAGGTGTGTACTCATGTGTGTCTGATTTATTCACTTAAGAGTACGTTCTCAAAGTGCATCCATTTACTTATATCCTTTCCATTTTGATGTAAATATATTTATATATAGAATAAATAGAGTTTACTCTCTTCCCAGTTGTCTGCATGTGGTAGCATAAGATGTGCTAATGAAGATTAACCTTGTATCTCACTCTATTTGAGTACCTAGGCTCCAGGATACCAACGGGAGCTCATGTCCAAGCTAGAAAAGACATGAACATCATGCCCAGATGGATCCAAGGACTTATTTGTATGTTCTTAGGGGAAGATTGTTAGCACTTCTTTGGTGAAGGAATAGTTGTGTCATATTAGCAGAAGTGTGACTATACTAGGTTTGTTTTTGAAAGTTTAAGTGTTATTATGGAAGATGTAAATGCCAAGTTTATAAGGCTGTACTGTAGTACCTTTAAACAGTCTCAACTTAACTATCTGGAAATATATTTCACACAATTTTCTTCCCTGGGGTTTAGCATTGGGCACAGAATGGTACAACAGGTTAAAGGTTAACGTGACACAACAGCTATTTCTTATAAGCGCTGCAGGTTCGAGGCTCCAGCTGCTGATCTGCCAGCTCAGCTTACTGTTGACCCAACTCCTTCACCTCTCACTGCATCTCCTTCTTCATCCTTTTGTTTGGGGACAAGTATGTATGTAGCATGATGGCAAATGATACTGACTCTCTTGAAGTTAACCCACCAACTAAGTTCCAAGGAGTTAAGGTGGGGGACAGACAAGTTTTTGTTTGTCTTTGTAGATTCCAGTTGTCATCAGGGTCCTCACCCAAATTCCTTTCCCCAGTGTGAGTCTAGTTGACCTTCCATTAATTCAGGCTGTGCCACATGCCAGGACCTTGGCTCTGCAGAAGCCTCCCTCCAGATCAAGGAGATGCATAAGGTCTAATTCTTACCATTACTCTCTTATGCTACGTTACTCCAGTTGCTTCTCTTTCTGTGATTGCATCTGACACAAAGCCTAAAGAAAGGCCAAGAAACTGATTTCCACTGCTGTTCCATAGAACTACATTTAGATGTGGGCAGTAAACATCTTAAAGTGAAATTGACACTTCAGTTATTGTTGGGCAAGTTTTCAATGTTAGACAACTTTCCACATGTTCTCTATCATCTATTTTCTACTCAAAAATTCATAACAGAATGCACCAAAAAACGTAGCACCTGACATTAGTTTCCGAATGAGACAGGAAAAAGTTTTATTTAGAACTTAATCTTCTAATCCAGAGCACAGACTGAGCAAACATGGTGCTCCCTTCCGGTCTGGGAGCTGCAGGTATGAATCTCAGCTGGGCTCCTGCAGCAGGGCCTGTCTCTTACGGAGCTCCTGAGTTTCTGTTCAACTTCTACTGTCACTTCGAACACTGCAAGTTCCCCAATAGCACAGAAATACTTTGCTGAATCTTCCATCTATAAATCAGAAATGATGAAGCTCAAAGATTTAGCTTTCAGAAATTCGATGGGATAGTGACCAGTCTTTTTGGTCAGACCAGAAGTACCCCAAATAAAGAAAATCGTTTCTCCATTGGGAAGTTGCCTGTGCCATGAAAAATAGTCTGAGCTCCACCTTCTCTTATGTGCACAGTAGAGAGTGACTGTTTCACCCTCTTGCTTAGTTGTGGCTGGCTAGACTGGAGTCACTTTCTGGGTGACACTGGGTCATATAGAAAAAAACAGAAAACTGAGCTGATCCTCTGACATAGTGAATAAAATATTGTTAAGAGTTACACTAATTTAGGACCCAAACAAGTCCTACATCATTCCTGGTAGCTCTCCTTCTGTGTTCGTATCTAACACTGAGCTGAAACAAAGGGCTAAGGGAACGACTTTCATTTCTATTCCAGATAATGACACCCAGTTTTGTGCTGTGGACATATTGAAGTTGAACTGACACTTTAAAATATTATGTGGCAAGTTTTCAACATTGAAAGAACTCTGTGTTTGTTCTCTGTTATCTATTTCCAACTCAAAACTTCAAGGTAGAACATACAAGAAAAAAACTGCATCTGACAACAGTTTCCAAATGAAACAGAAGCAGGCTTTATTTAGAATTTAATCTGATCCAGACCACAGATGAAGCAACCACAATGCTCCATGCTCCCTTCTTGTCTGGGATCTGCAGGTGCGAGTCTCTGTGGGCTCCTGCAGCAGGGACGGTGTCTTTTAGAGTCTCTTGAGTTTTTGTTTAGCTCTTACTATCACTTCAAGCACTGTGAGTTCCTGGAGAGCGCAGAAATACTTTGCAGAATCTTCAAGTTGCAAGGCTGAAATGGTGAGGCTGACGGATTTAGCTGCTTTCAGGAAGTTGACAGAATAGCGACCACTTTTTGCATTCAGAGCAGAAGAACTCTGATAAATAAGGAAAATCATCTGTCCACTGGGAAGTTGCTTGTACCAATAAAGATAGTATGCAGTCCAGCTTGTCTCATAGGAACAGTCCAGGGTGACGGTTGACCCCTCTGGCCTGGATGTGGCTGGCTGGACTTGAGTCACTTTCTGGGCCATGCTGGATCCTGTGGGAATAATCAGAAACAGAGCTGATCATCTGATATGGTGAATAAAATATCAGAAGAATTAGACTAATTTAGGATCAAAGACAAACCAAAATGAGATCACAGTTTGCTTTCTTTTCTCCCAGCTACCTTTCTTCCGCTAGCCCATGTGAAGTACCATATTGTGTACAATCCCTTTAACTTTAAAATTCTTGGCCAGTTTAGATCGCCCATACCAGAGTAGATTAAGAACACCAATATCCACAGCAAGCCAGAGGGTGACATGTGGCTTGGGTGTTTCTGTACAATGTGCTTCATTCTGCCTCAGCCTCAGAGTTCAGGGTCTCTGAGTGCTTGGTGATATATATAAGGACTTCCTGGTTTTCGTGCTGCTCTCCCAAACAGGAAATGTAGTTTCGTAGGTTCAAAATTCACAAGATCTGTGCACACATGAGAAAAAGTATAGCTTACCCCAAATTTTTCTTTTGTCTATTTATCTTTCCCTGATAGTTACGTTAGGCTGTACCTGAAAAGGAGACCTGAGAAAAGCAGTTAGTTTGAGGAATGTGGTCGAGGGGAACTGCATATTGAGCTACTTGACACACACTGATAGTATTAAATCAGAAATTTTGGGTACTTATTTATAGATTTGATGATGGGGCATGGACTCTCTATGTAATCTACTTGCTGGTCACTAATTTAACCATTATTTTCTGTTCTATACACAGGTCCTTTGTTGGGGTTTTAGCTCAAGTGGTAGAGTGCTTGCCTAGAAAGTCCAAGGCCCTGAGTTCAATCCCCAGCACCCGCCCACAAAAAAACCAAACATACACAGGTCTTTTTCTTTTTCTGTGGAAATCAGGGATATTCAAAACAATGATTATATAATTGTTTTCTTTCTCTCTCAGTTCTAGTGTCTATTTAAATTTTATAATGAATAAAACTACTTCTAAATGAAATGCTAAAAGCCATCATGCTGAATTTCATTCACTAGATTTTGAGGGAATGAGGACTTTCAGTCCAATTATCTCCTCAAGTGGTGTTATAATTACTAGATAATGTACAATACAATTGTCCTGTTACCACATTTTCTATCCCATTGATTCAAAGTAGTGCATCTTACGTGTTAATTTTTTAGTTTGTTAAATAACCTCATAGTAAGCCTTCTGGTCTTTCTGTTACACATTGCTATAATCTGCTCCTACAGGATGTGATATATATGTCTATATTTCCTCTAAGCACTAAACGGAATGTGAACACTCCAGAAATTATTGGCATAATTTTTGTACGCTGTTACATGATTATAAGAAAGATACCAGTTAATTGTCCACTGTTCCATTTTTTTCAATGAATGAATTTACATAAAGTGACCAAAAGGCAAATAGACAACTTGAAAAGACACATAACCAAAGATTCTACTAAAGTTCCAGTTCTTGACACCCGATATATAATAGATAACTGAGTGGTATAGGGAAGAGTTTGTAACTATTTGAGATCTCCTTTTTGTGTTATTTCACCTTAGCATACTGAAAAGGGACTAGTGTCCTAGTTTGCAATTTTTTGTCCTTAAGTAGATTACTGTGCAAATTCCCAGAGAGACATAGAAGAAACATCTGCCTCTGAACTGGAAGTGGGCCCACAGACCAAAGAACAATTTGGACAGGTTAATCTTGAGGAGGAAATGAGTTTCTTAGGGCTTCATTGTAGAAGGGTGATCAACATGCTGGCTGCAGCACCACCAAAGTCACCAACCCCTGTGTGCCAGGCTTATGATTTTATGGCTCACTGATTAAAACAATAGCAGTGAAATCATAAGAAAGGAGGGTCCTTGGAAAAACTTGTATGTACTTCACTCCCAGTCCATTTGTAGATTTAAGATGTGTCACATACATGTACCGAATACCTGCAATGAATGTAAACATTGTATGTCATAAATATGAACTATAATAATAAATATAGTGATGAAAATAGGGAAAGGGGATCTAGAGATGGAAGGAGGGAGGTGGGTGGGGAAGGGAAGGGTAATAAAAAAGAATCGAGTATGTACATGTACTTACTCCCTAAGATGAATGTAAACTTTTTGTATTGCAAACATGTGCTAATAAAATAAAATTTTAAAAAAGAGATTCTGCAGATCTCCATAAGCACCGTTCGGCCGCAATGATGAATGACCTCAGCTGCGGTTTGGAATGCAGCCTCTGCAGCTGGTACTGCAGGCAGGTGGGCCCCATTAATGGAGTTGCTCTGGCTAAGGTTCAGAGGACAATTCTCACTGCGAGTGTGGAGACGAAACCACAGCAGCCTGGTGAGCAGCACAGTGGCAGGGTTTCCCTCCCATTGTCACAGCTGTTCTGTGCTCCTGACGGTCCGGGTACAGGGTCCTTCAGCAGCAGGTAGCAGGTGGCTCTCAAATCTGGTATTTTTGTGGGTCAAGTTTGACTATGATTTTTTTCAGAGGTTGCGAAGTCTGTCTCATCCTAAACATTGTTTTTGTCCTTCCTTGTGATTTGAGAAATGATGATATCTGATAAAGTATAAATCTTAGTATTTAAGAAGTATTCAAAGAAGGTTAACCATTGAAAATTTCCAAGGGTAGTAAATAAATTTATGATAAGATCTGAGGGGCTTATCTGAAACTAAATATTATAAATTCTTCCTGTGATTACAAATGTTCATTCAAATTTTTATTGTTCTCTTGTCCCAATCTGATCCTAAAATTAAACATGGTGACCAGTCCTTGGCTTTGGTATGGAGACAAACCACAAGTCTTCACTTCTCTTCTTCCCCACAAGCTGCAAATCCTGGCAACTAGAAACTTCACCAAAGCAAAGCATCTGCGCAGACAAATTGGATGAGCTCAGGTTTCCACATTCTGACAGCTGTCCAGCTGTGTATTGGAGAAGCAATGCAAGCAGCAAAGTCACTTTGTTTATAATGTGACTTTATTCTAAAGTTTTTTAGTAGTGCTGGGAAGGGAGAGTCGTGCCCTTCTAAATTCCAATATTTGACTATGTTGCTGTCATGAGTGTGCGTGCATTGTTTGTAGCAATTCCTTGAATTTTGCAAGTTTTCAGGAAGACAAAACCTCTCCCCAAAGGCAGTTTCATCAGTGAACACACTTAAAACTCTTGATAGTGTTAACATTGTGCAAAACAGAAGTCTTTCCTTGTTTGGGTAGTGAATGAACGAAGCTTCTTTTCTCCTATTGATAATTCATCTGGTGAAGGAGTTTATGTTAAACTTCCAAATTCCTCAAATTCATTTTCTTTCACTGCCCATAAAGTAACCCAAGGAGCAAGAATTGAGTTATTCTATGATGATCTGACTTCAAAGTCTTCCTGGCTCCTTTGTACAATTTCCAAACTCGCGTTCCATGTGAAACAGCAGAACCACTACTAAGGTCCCAGGCCTTCCCCATTCTGCCATCTAAGTCCTTGGTAACATCCAACCTGAGCCCTGGGTTCTATTTTATTCCCGTAATTCTCACTCCGCTGAAAACTACTCTCTAAATACCATTCCAGATTTCTGATCTAACTTTTAAAACTGCTGAAAAAGGAAGTAAAACACACTTTAGAATCCAGAGAAAGTTCGTATACTGACCTCTTGTGGCATATCTCCTAATGCTAAGGGCAAACTGATTTGATTTTCTTTGTTCACTTTCTCTTTTTGTGTCTCTTTTCATGAATTTTAAACTGGGGAAGGGATTTCTGAGTTGTATTTCATGTTGAACATCCTTCATTTGTGTGTATATGTGCATGCCTGTACCTTTTTGTTGTTTTATTTGTTTGTTTTTTATTTGTTTTTGAGAAATGACATACTGTTTTTACTGGGCTTGCCTGGAACACTTAGGCTTAAATGATTCTCTTGCCTCAGCCTCCTGAGTAACTGGGGACACAGGAGTATGCTACCACATCAAACTAAAATTTGTAAATTCATACACAAATTTAAAAATCTTCTCTCCTGGAATTTTCTGTTGGCTTCGATGTGATGTGCAGGGAATATGCCTTGCAAGGTAGGAAATACCATAATAAGGATCTGTTCTCCATCCTGGGGTTTGGAGGAGATCAAAGAACTATGGTAGCTGCTATTCATTAAAATGGTAATTTTTAAGTGTATTACGTATTTATCACATACAAAAGTACAGAAAATTATATAGTAGACATCCTTGCATCCAGCAAAAAGAATAAACAGGTGTTTAATTTTGTAATGTTTTCTTCTGACCTCTCTCCCCACTTCTCCTTTGCTCAAGCATTGCAGACACAGACAGAGCAGTCAGCCCTGTTCTTTCTCCTTTCTTTCCAAAGGAAGAATTGCTACTGGGAAGATTCCAAACTGATCTTTTCAAATTGTGTCCTTATATATATGGATCACAAACTAATATGTTTCATGTATATTTTGAGATTTCCCGAGTGATGCCTTGTAGTATGTATCATTCCAAAACTTGCATTTTATTTTCAACATTATATTTTTAAGAAAATATTATGTGATGACTTCTTTGCTTGAAAAAGCTACACAATTTATGGTATGAAAAATCTACATCTTTCCACCCCGTGCTGATTATTTTTTATTATTTTAAAATAATGCAGCATACTTGGAAATGCCTCTCTGTTTAGATACATGAATTTTTGTTTGTTTTTTGAAACAGGGTTTCACTACAAGATTCAGGCTGGCCTTGAACTCATAGCAATCCTACTGGCTCAGCCTCCTGAGTCCTGGGATTACAAGTGGGCACTACCATGCCTGGCATGGAATTCTTAAATGAAGATATCAGGAATTGATATGGCTGAAATTTTAGCTTTATCTTTTCAACCATTTTAGGTAAATTGTTCTCCTAAGTGGTTATATAAATTGTTCACTGTGCTTGTAATTTTCCACCTTGGAAAATGTAATGGTCTCATATCCCTATAGTCTTGTCAGTGCTTAATGTTATCAGAGTATAAGTACAACTGATAGAAATAGTAGCAATTTCTTTTACCTCCATTTCTTGTGATAAATGTTGCACTTGAAGTTTTGCATGTTCACTGATCATTTTTGTTTCCTCTTTGAATTGCCTTTATAGCCTTATCTGTTTTTATTTGGGACATTTTTTCTTTTTCCTTTGTGGCAATTTCTTCTCTAACTTTAGTTCCTGGTATGTTCCTTGCTATGTGGTTTACAAATATACCTTATAAAGTGTCTTGATTTGAATTTTGTAAAAGGGAACACATATCAGTTAAAAATACTATTTTATTATAAGTTCTCTAGGAATTTTTATTTGTAATTATCATCTTCTTTAATGGTTATAAATTATATATCTTTAATGGTTATAATTTTAATGTTTATAAATTTATTTAGTTTTTCTATTTTTATGTTGAGTTAGACAATAGGTTTTTTCTTTTAAATTATTTCATTTCTTAACATCTTTAAAAATTTTCATAAAAATTGTGCATAATTTTATCTTAACATATTTCCATTTTGGATGTGCTTACTTTTCAGTGTTTCCTATTACTTTTTAATTAGTTTCTTATTTTGCTGCAATAAGCTACACAAATGGTGCCACAAATCAATACAAAGAATTCTCTTGGAATTCTTGAGATCACAGGTCCAAACATCACTTTCACCAGTCAGTCTACTTTCTTTTGGTGTCTGTAGGGAATAATCAGGTTTCTTGTCCAACTAGCTTTTAGAGGTATTTTTTCGTTTCCACATCTTACCATATTTTTGTTCTGATTTACTCTATCTAATAGTTTGATGCACTAGAATAATTCAGGATTAACTCTCCATCTCTAGATCTTTATATTAATCTGATTCATGAAGTCTCTTTACCCATAAGCTAATCTGCTAAATTTTGTTCCCCAGTTTCATATGTTGAATTTCTAGAACATTTGAACATTATTTTATTTGCAGATATGGTTGTCACAGATGCAACTAGTTAAAGGCATGCTGGAGGAAGCTCAGTTCCTTTTTTAATATGATTGGGCTTGTAAAAAGAATGTGATGTGAAGAGGCAGGGGTGATGCTAGAAGGTGAAACAGAGGTTGTGACCATCTACAAGCAGAAGACTGTCAAAGATAGAGAAAAGTGTTCAACATCACTAGTCATTCGCGAGATGCAAATCAAAACAACATTAAGATACCATCTCACTCCAGAAAGAATCGCGTCTATGAAAAAA
>PVJO010022654.1:0-27624 GCA_004026905.1 Hystrix cristata | reverse complement strand
TCACCTCCTCTTCTGGCAATTAGGCTAAAAATTAGGGTTCACTTAAACAAATACTGGCTGGAGAAATTCTAGGCCCGTTAAAGGAGGAAAGTGACTATGTTTCAAAAGCTCCTCAGAACCAGAAGAATTTACACGGTACTGGATCATGAGTTCAGGCTGGCTAAGGGTAAGTGTATTACTCTGGGTGCACTCTCCCATGATACAGGATTTAATACCTGATATGAATCTCCACTTCACTCATCCTTCTCTTATACCTAATGACGGTAATTGTGAGAATCTTCTTTTAGCTATCTGTATATACCATGCCAAGCTACTAAACTGTTGCTCCTGTTGTGCCTATTCCCTGCCTGACATTCCATAACTTTTCTTCATCTGATTATCTCCAGCTCGTTTTTCATGATTCAGTTTACTTTCAAATCCCCCACCATGGGCTAAGTGTGTCTCTTTTTGATTACCTCAGGACACTCCTTTCAGACCTCTTGTATATCGAATGATTCATTTATTGAACTTTCTCCCCTACCTCATTATCCATATAAGAGTAAGTGTTACCATCTTTGTGTTCTTTATACCCACCCTAGCTTCTTGCACATGGAGATATATAATGAATATTTACTGAACCATGTGAAACTCGGTGACAAGTTTTTCCTGTGGGAATTCTTTTCCAACAAAAAGCAAAGCTCTGCTTACAGCCATAGTCACTATTACCGAATTGCAAATCGAAGCTACTCCTTTTGTAGAGTGGTCAGTGAATGAGTTTTAAAGTTTATGTATGAATATAGCTTGATATATGGTATGTATATTCTGTTAGAATAACATATTATTCAATATATGGAATATTTTTTGCTAGATAGAGAAGCAGGGCAGAGTGGCTAACCTGGATAAATTTGCTCCCAATTTTGTTGCATTCTCCTTCTTTCATACAACACATCGGAAGCAATACAGTTGTACTTGTATCAAATATTCCAACCAAGATTGATCAGTTAACTTTTAGATAACAAGGCTCTTGGTGGTGTCAAGAAAAAATGATCCTAAACTCATTTATTTCAAAAGATGAAGCTAAACTTTGTAATAAAAGAAATGTAGAAGTATCCAAGCAATTTTTCCTCCTAATATTTATAAAAGTAAACTTCAGATTTCTTTTACTTTGCTATGTAAGCTTTTATGTTAAATTATCTAGTTTGATAGAGGAAGATCTGGGACTAAAGATCACTATGCCTTAATGAAGAGGCAGCTGCCCTTTTACTCTAAATTTATTACCCCATGAAGACTACCTGCACCAAAACATTGTTACCACTTGAAGCTCCAAAGTCAACTTAAATTAGTAGACCCAGCACAGTTATCTGTTTGCAGATTCTATTTATGCAGTTCTTGAGGATACATGTGCCAAGCAAAAGGCACATTCTCCTATGAGAAGGGACACATGGAGAAGATAGTGGTAGTAAAAAGGGAAAGTATGACAGGAATGGTTCGATATTGCAGAGACTAACTTGGCTACCTTAACTTTACCAGAAAGGTTTTCCTGATTGAGAAAATTTATATTAAATGTATACTTTACTAGATTTAAGAAAATGATGGAGTCCTACAACTACTAGTTTGTTTTTTTTTTTTCTTTTGTTCTTTGCATTTCCAGGGATTAAATCTAGGGTCTCATGGATGCTAGGCAAACAGTCCACCACTGGGCTATACCACCTGCCCTTGTCAGGTTCTTGTGCTGGGTACTGTCCAGGGGCTCTGAGGAACTGGAGGAAGGTCATGTTATAATATTTTTAGAAGCACATCACTGTTATAGTTAAGAAGAGTGACCGAAGATTTATTGTTCATATTAATCAAGAGACTTTCTAGTAGCAGGCAGTAAACATACTCCTATAGTAACTGGTAGCTCTGTAGGAAAAAAAAAAAAAGGATTCCTGATTAAGCAAGACACGTGTAAGAACAGCATACACCTTGTTAGGGTTAGAGTATAAGATGTTAATTTGGGAGGTTGCAATCAGTCTGGAGACATTAAAACTTGAATGTCCTGTTAAGGAGTTTCACATTTATCCAGGGATTTTAAGCAGAGACATCATGCCATATCCATATTTGATAAATATAACTCTCAGAGGCTCAGAGTATAACTCAGTGGTAGGGTATTTGCTTAGCAAGCACAAGGTCTTGGGTTTGATTTCTAGAACTGCAAAACAGCAGCTACCATAAAACAGCAATGAGAAATCTCCCAGATGGTGTATACAAAGGGATAGAAGAAGAATGTGGACATCCTAGCAAAGTGCATTGTGATCCCAGAACTACAATCAGTAGTACCTAAGAGAGAGGGGGAAAATACTTGTTAAAATTTAGGTTTCTCAGATCCCGTCGCAAATCTGTAGAATTAGAATCTCTAGATGTGTGGCCCTAGTAAACTACTTCCTCAAAAACATCCCCAGTATCTGTGTAGGAAGATCTGTGTATCCTCAGGAAGATATTAGATTCACTGAGTTCTGCTTTTAAAAAGCTAAATTTTTATACTTTTTTCCAGAACTAGGGATTGAACTCTGGAGTGCTCTACCACTGAGTGACATCCTCAAGTCTTTATTTTGAGACAAGATCTTGCTAAGTTCCCTAGGCTTGCCTAGAGCTTGCAATTCTGCCTGTCTCAGCTTCCCAAGCAGCTTGAGTTTATAGGCATGCACCATTCCACTTGGCTTGGGTTCTTATTCTTTAATGCCCACCAATATTACCTGTGCATAACAAGATGCTGCTGGCTTTTACACAAAGAGAGTCTGATTCTATACCTGGAGCTCATGAATCTTTATTTCAAAAAAGAGCCTCCAAGTAATTCTGGTAATTTACGAAGTTTGAGAACTACGGAGGTAATAAATTGATATTAAGAATGGAAGGAAAGTAATGTTTTCAGAAAATATTCCCATGATATTATAAGTAAAGTATTACATCAGATTTGTACTGTATTTTGAAAATGAGGAAAGAGAGCCAAAAGGATATAATGGAAACAATAGAAGATTAGGACTCTGGAGATCTTCCCATCCTGACTGTTCTTATTAGCCATATGACCATGGACATATTATTTATCTCTTCCTATGAATGCAGTAAAATGTAAAATGAATGGATTAGATTTGATCAGTGTTCCCAAATATAGCCACATGTGTTACATAGACATGATTCAGTTGCACAATGATAATTTTGTGACCAAATGATTTTGAAAAATCATGACTTTAGCAAATGAAACTTTATTTATAGGGTAGCATCTTAGAGCATTTAGTGTGTTTATTGGTGTTATGAACCTATTAAAAAGTTGAAAATGCTATGTTTCACACCTTTGTTTGACTATATAGCACTTTTTTTTAGGAATATTTTACTGAGTCAGTCCTTTGCAGAACAACTAAGAGACACTGGACTAAGTGATTTTTAAGCTATTCTAACTCTAAAGGTCTGAGTCATGCTATGGTTTGAATGTCACCTCCCAAATTTCATGTGTTGGACACTTAATCCCTGGAGTCATATATTCATGGTACACTTATATACCACATAATGATATTTAAGTGAATGATGAGCCACATATATAACCATGGTCCCAAAGACCAAAATGGAATCGAAAAAATTCCTAGTGCTCAGTGATGTCTTATTGTTGCATCACTTGACAACACATTGCTCAGCTCTTTGTGATGTTGGTATAGACAAACTTGTTTAGATATGTTTTGATACACAAATACTGACCTTTGTTTTACAATTACCTACACTACTGATTATAGTAACATGCCCTACATGTCTGTTTCCCAAGTCTGGGCTTGTAGTGGAGCATTTCTGATGTTCCTACAATGACAAACTCATCTACCAATGTATTTTTAGAAAGTATTCTCATTAATCAATGAACAACTATATTTAAGAAGGGAACTTTTGGAAAGTGATTCAATCATGAAACCTCATAGATTGCTTAATTCATTCATGGATTAATGGGTTATCAAGGGAGTAGCTTTGTTATATAAGAGTAAACTCCTTCTGTGTAGCTGAGTCTGCCTTGTCATGTGATGGCCTGGGATACCTTGGAATGGCCCTAGAGTCCCCATCAGCAAGAAGGTTCTTCCTAGACGCAAACCATCAACCTTGAAATTTCCAGCCTCCACAAGTGTAAGAACACAAACTCTTTGCTTCACAAATTAGCCAATTTGTAATTTTCAGTTATACCAACAGAATACAGGCTAGGAAAAATCCTTTGGTATCTAGCCAAGGTGATTAGAAAAGTGGTGAAGCCATGAGGTAGAGTAAAAAATGGAACAAAGACATGGGGAAACATTCGGTTTGGGAGCTAAAAAGTATGAAGCTCTTCGGTTCATTGTGACAGTACTTATTTACATGATGATGAAATTGCAAAGCCTACCAGAATACATGGTAAATAATTTTTCAACAGATACCAAAGGTAAAGCATTAAGAATCCATTTTCAGTTTAGTGTTGGTAAGGTATCTTGTTTTGCCTTCATGTTTACTGTGGCTTGAACTTGCTGTCCTTTGTTTTGAAAATTCATAGTCTCGAGATCACACTCCTGTTCTGCTTCTTCATCAAACATGACTTATGTCTCTTTGTGTGGTCTGTTTAGACATTTAGAACACCAGCTGAGTAGACTGGATTGACTAGCACCTCAGATTTCCTACATCCCTTTTTGCTTCCTGTCCTTAGTCTTCTCTGTCATATCAGGTTTCTTTGCCTTCCTCCATTTCTGGCTCTTTGGCTGATTGCAAGCAAATCACTTAGTCTTTCCACAGATCATTTTCTCTGCTTATAGAACAAGGATGAGGTGCTTGCCTTCTGCTGAACTTGGATGGATGGTGTGAGGATTAATGGAGTGAGCCACTGAAAAGCAGTTGAAATCCATAAGGGAGAGGAATTCTGGAAGTATAATCTATTGTCCTCATTATTTGGTTTTGATTCTATTGTAAAATATTCCAACATTCATATTTTATAACCATACGTAGCACACAGGTGAGAAGTGTAATCATTTTTGAAGTGCGTACACGTGAAATGTTGTTCAGCTATCTTTCCCAGAGACACATGATTGTAGTTTCAAAAATTGTCTTTATAAGTATGTGCTTCATTTATAGAGTCCTGGTAGTGTTCACGAACCGTCTTTTTGAAGCCTTTCTCTCCACCTTGTTGAAATGATGGAGAGGCTATTTTACAGTTTTGTTAGGTTTTCTGTTCTTAGTGTTAAGTGAATCAATACTAGCATCGATCCTTCTTCTGTAAGATGGGAAGGGATGTTATTTGCAACTGAAGTTAGGAAAAAAACTCTGAGTCTAGGATATTGGTGTTATTTTGGCATAATGTACAAACCAAATGAAATCCTTGACATTTGTGATATGTTCTTAGGAAAAAAAGAAGAAAGTTATTTTGTATTTTCATATGTCTGTTTACAAATCTGAGTGCTGAAATACCCCCCAAAAAAGAATTTGGCTGGGCAATGAATCCAGCAGAACAGATTTTAAATTTGTGAAAAAGCGTTTAATTGTGGGGACTCTTAATAGCAAATTAACTCATTCTAAAATATGTATTCTTCACTAATTGTGTGTTACCATCTGAACTTTAATTTATTTAATGAAATAAATTTTATAGAGGACCATTACTGTTTTAGTACCTAGCACTAAATTGTTGGGATTATTCAATTAATGTCAAGTTAATTTAAATTGTTAATGAGCAAAAAACAGGTTGTGTAACAGAAGATATCTAGCTCAATTTCCTTGATTTAGAACTATCCATTCTGTTTGGAAACAGAAGAAAGGAGGCCAATGACATGAAATGTTAAAAATGCGATTAGGGCTGGGGATGCGGCTCTATGATAGAGTACTTGCCCAGCATGTGCAAGCCCCTGGGTTCGATTTTTAGCATTGAAAAAAGAAAGAATAAATGACAGGAAACATTAAATTGACACATGCAAACCGTAGCAACTATCTCACTTTCTGTACAAGGTGCACTCACATTGCCAGGCCGGAATATGCCTGTTCAGAAACATCTTGAGCTAAAAAAAAAAAAAAAAAAATTCATTCGGGTCACTTCTGAACTTCTGAATTTACTGCTATTCTGCTGCTGATTTTGCATATTATTTTGTTCATAGAATATTGGTTACACTATATTTTGCATAACATAACATTTAAAGCATTTGTTTTTCTTAATTAAAATTATCGGACACATTAAAGAGCACTTTGACAAACAAATGAGTAACACAACAAAGAAGTGGTTATTTACGAGACATTTTGTGTTTCCTTCAATGGTTTCCATGACAATAGCATCATTCTCCATAGTTTAATCACTGAGTCATTATGTTTGCCTTCAAATCTTTTCTTTATTCTCAAATTGGCTGCTCTGATTTAGAGCAAGTACACTTTTTATTTGTCATTAAGCACACAGGAATAATTACCAGACTGATTCATAGTTGCATAGTTCTATCTAACTTCATATAACTTTGCAAATGAAGGATAAACAAACAAACAGAGGAAGTTGGGTGGCCAGGCTTCTCCTTTTGGGAATTACATTATCTCTCTGTGTGTCTCTAAAACACATATTTAAACCAGGTATGATGGTACACACCTGTAATCCCAGCACTAGGGAGGCTGAGGCAGGAGGATTGCTATGAGTTCAAGGCCAGCCTGAGCTATATAATGGATTTATGGCTAGCCTGAACTATATAGCAAGACCCTCTTTCAAAAAGCTACAAAAAAAAAATCCCTAAAGAATATCCCTTATGCAGGTGGTAAAGTTGGGCTCTAATTTCTTCTTATGTAGGAATAGGGTTCAGCGAAGATAGCTATACTTCTTTATTTTGCCAAGTTTGTTTTGGCCAAATAGTTCCTTTCTTGTAGCTGTTTTGTATTTGAATTGCCATCATCTTTAATTAGCTTTCACATATCCTGTCTCTATTCAGTTTCTTTATGGGTTCTGAAACACAGCTGCTATCCCCTGAGTACTGTTACAGGCAATACAATCATTAAAGTTATAATGGAATAGCAGGGCAAATACAACATTCTGACCATAGTAAGTGCTGTTGGATTTTAAGAACATAGGTCACTATTTCCTCATAAGAGTAAGTACGGGCAAGCAGTATGTAGGGGTTTCCTTCCATATTCTTATGGAAGAATTTCTTGTGAATTTTTACTGATAGTCTTATTATAAAACTTCATGATTATCTAATGAATTCCTTTAATATTTTGTCTCCCTTATTGCATAATTATTTTGGAGTCCTTGTAGATTCAGAAGGAGAGTGTACGTGTGAGCCACTAAACGTTTCCATAGCTTGTCTGTGTGTACCGGGTTTGTCATGGAAACACTGGGTGGCTCACGTATAGTGGGGTTTGAAATAGGAACAAGAGAAATTAGATTTAGCAATGAATGAACCCAGTATATAAATGTGCACTCATTTCTGTTCACTTGCTTTGGTAACAAAAGCCTCTGTCAGTTGCCGATACTAAATCTGAGTCCAGATAAATAGAACACATAAGCAAATAAATACAAACAAATATAAAAATAAACAAAATCAGCTTTACCTGGAAGTTAAACATACTGTGACTTGAAGGATACCAGGAAATGTGCCCGTGTACCAAATCTCTTCTAAGACTTTCTAAATGTTCCAGTAATATTTGTTCCACTAGATTTAACCATTATTTGTCCAGTAATTCTTTTTAGCTAAATTTCCCTTGAGCAGCAAGTTAATGATTCCTCAAAATGAATGACTTCATCAGACTATTCATTATCCCAGATGTAGAGGGAACATGAGGATGTTAAATACCTGGGTATGAAAAAGATGTTTATAAAAGAAAAAAAAAGAAAAAAGAAAATCTATGGGAAAAGTGCACATTTGCTTGACCCACATTCTTTAACTTTCAACTCTCCTTCTGAAGCTCAAGCTCTAGCATTTGTTTGGCGTTGTATGAGTATCTCTGCAGTGCCTTAAATGAAAAATCATTTGAAGTCTGAATTTCCTGCTTGCCTTCACAAAATTGTACATTATGAATTAGTTCATCTTCCTTCTATCTTTGTGTGAAGGTTTCAGAGGGGCATGTCACTTGCTGATGCTTTCAGTGAAGTTGCTGAGAGTCATCTGTGCCATTGATGTCTCAGTGGTCAAAACAAATGTATAATGTGCCTTTTTGAAATGATTCAGCAGGTGTTTTATTGGTTCTGACATCTGGAGTCCATCTGGTGCAGCAATTGAACCCGAAAGTATGAATGCCTATTTCCATGTTTTTGATAATTATTCATTTAATGTTTCAACAGGCAAACTTTTTACCCTTTTTATATCCAAGAGAACTGAGCCATGGTAGTTAGCATCGTTACTTTGCATGCCAGAATAATGACCTCTTTAGCTCACATAATTTTATCAGAATATCACGTTGTTTTTATAAGATGCTCTTCCAAATAGTAAGAACAGATGTGTAAGACTGGTAGTATCTTCAGAAGTAAATTCTTTAAGTGAACATCTGCCAATATTTGGCCAAGTTTCAGGTATAATTTTGATTTTTTTTCCTTCTTTTTTCGACTTTTATTCGTACATCTTTGCAGTACATAAAATGACTACATTCATTGTAGGGAATTGGTACATGTACATAACACATTTCAATTCTTTTTTCACCTTCCCTTCACCCTCCTCTTCTATTTTTCCAACATCAGATTCATTTATTTAATTTTATAAAACCTTATAAGATAATTATCATATACACAGATTGAAAATCAGACTAATAGATCAAAGAACATATAAAACCTATAAAACAATTGTACTAAGTCAATTGTACTAAGTCAAGATACACTTTTAGATACATTGTCCACAATGGAATTTCAAGTATGATTTTGATCAAATTTATGTACTTGAAATTTAAGAACCTAAGAGTATCAGAGGGCAAGTAGACTTTTCTGTAAAATTTTGATTGTTCAAATATGTATTGAGGAACTAAACATTTCAGGATTTAAGTCTTCAAAACTGACTTCAAATTGACAAAGAATTCACTATCTGAGGTAGGCACGAGTGACCAGAAACATAGAATTAATGTTTTATGAAGAAAAATTCTCTAGGCTTGTACGCTGGTGACAATTTGATTTTGCTAGTAAATATGTAATTCACAACTTCCTCCTTAGAATCTCCAATGCTGAAAATAGTAAGAAGAAAATTAATAACCTAGAGGTTATTGAACCTACTCTTTTTTTTTTCTAAAAAAGGCCATAAGAACATTCCAGGCATTTAGTAAACATGAAATATGATTCAGTGTTGAGAAGTAAATGCTTTAATACTTTGATTTCTTCTTGTCTTCAAAAACGATGAAGTTGTTACCAAAGAACAGAAATATTTATAACTTTCACTGAGACTGGTAGTTCAAATCAGAATAAAGACTTCTGGAGGATGCTTCTCTTTGTCTCAAATAGGGAGAGACTGGAAATTAGAAATCTTGTTAAATGTTTCACTAAACACACAAAGTAAAGAAACGTTATGCCTATCAATTAGGGTTTAGAGCAGGAAAACAGAGCCACTTCTTATATGCAAAGTATGGAAGTCTTAGTTGGGGAAATTAGAAATTATTCAGGTTTTGTAAGAAAGAGTAGAGGTCAGGAAAGCCACAGCCATTTAACTTTAGCCTTCAGCACTGAAGCAGGTGGTTTGCCTAAATTCATCCCCAAAGCACGGCAAACCCTAAGGACCTTAGAAGGTTCCTCGACTATTTCAATCTGTAGAAGTGAAATGAGTGTTTGTCAAAAATGTTCCCTGAAGCTGCTGTGAGTGCCAGGAGTATGTGGAGGGCTCTCACCAGTGATCCAGGTACGCAGCGTGGATACAGGTGATTCTTAAGAAGTTCTTCTGAAAGTTCCTCCCAAACTCAGCCTGCTAATTTATCTGCAGCTGCTAACTGAGAGAAATGACCTTTCCTTCTTTGTTTGCTTTTCATAATGTGCATATCTTTCACTGGTAAATTTTAACCAGAAAATGTGAGAAAGATTCTGTGAAATGTGATTCTCAACTGCACCTCCATATGGCATAGGAAACTTTTGAGGGCAGCTGCTGCAGAATTAACTAAACAGTACATCATACTTAATGAGATGAAGGTAATCATGGGGCAGCAGCATAAGTGAAAGTAGTGATATAGTTATTGAAGTGGCCCAGCAAAAGGGGAAGTAGTCATATAGTAATCAAAGAAGTCCAGAATGGGATAGTAAAAGTTTTTGGGATCTGAGACATCACCATGATGATAAACATGGTCACCAGAAGAGAGATATTTAAATTAATGGTATATCAGTCACTTTCCCATTGCTAGGACAACATACCCAAACTGGCAATTTAAAAGAATAGAGGTGTACTTTGCACACAGTTTCACTAGGTCCAGTTCGTTTTCAGCTGTTTCCAACGCAGAAATCTCATGGTAGAGGCCCTGCTGGAAGAAAACAGCCCATGTCATGGCAGCCAGCAAGCAGAGAGAGAAAGGAAGAGCCAGAAAGAATACACCCTCCCAGGCCATCCACTCTGTGACCCGCTTCCACCCAGCCCCCACCTCCTAACAGCATATGCAGCTACTCAACTCACCAGTGGATGAATCTACCGATAAGTGTAGTGCTTCTGTGATCCAATCACCTTCCAAACGCCTCATCTCTAAGCACGTAAAACTTTGGGGGAGCATTTTACATGTAAACCATAACAAACAGGGAAGAAATTTTTGAGGTACTTGTTACCTAAAGTGATTACTTTTGGTTTGGGTGACATCTTTGTATGTTATCATGCCAAGGCATGTTTCACTGAGTTCACAAGACAGGTGAAGGTAACTTTAAGAAACAGAAAAGATTCAGGATTAAAAGAGAAATAAAAGAAGGCAGTAAATCTCAAGCATTAAAAGAAATCCTAATACTTGGATAAAATGTCTATATTCTCTATCTCTTAACTGACAAACTAGAACTGGAAGAGAAATTTACAATAGTAACCCCTCATACATGGGGAGACACATTCTAAGACCTTCAGTGAACATTTGAATAGTGCTGTGAATAGTACTGAATACTATGTTTTTCCTATGCAGACATATCTATGGTATAATTTCATTTATGAATTAAGAATAGTAAGAAGTTAACAACAACAAGAATACAGCAGAATTTAGAATGTTTATAACAATACAGTGCAATAAAAGTTATATGTATGTAGCCTATCTATCTAAACATCTTATTGTACTGTACTCACCTGGTTTTGGACTGTACTTGAACGTGGGTAACTGAAACTTGGGCATGCATAAGGAAGAACTACTGTACTTGCTCTGACTGGCAGTTTGATAAGTCTTGCTCAAGGCTTTGAGTTTCTAAGATTAGAATGGAATAGTGCACTCATTCAAATTTTCTTCTCATTCATAAACTGGAAGCAAACCACTGACATATACAGAATGGTAGATTTTCACAACTTTGGCTATAGTCTCTCTGGAATGGGTCGCTTTTCCTTTAAATGCACAGAAAAGATAGTGCTATCAATAGGTAAGAGGTAAGAGAACTCATTTAGTTGTAGTAGTTGTTTAGACTCAAAGGAAATGTTTTGTTTCAGCTCTTTTATACTCCAGCTGGAAATCCCACGGCAAATTCTGACTCTTTAATTAGAGTGTTATTTGGAAATTTTGTTTTTCAGTATAACATTTAGAAGTATTAGCCAATATGTTTTTTTAATTCCTATATTATCCTTTTTCTTTGAGTCTCTTTCCATCTCAAGCTAATGTTTGACATTCATTGCTTTAAGACATAAAATTATGAAAGAAATGTAGAGAAAACAAATCAATTTAAAAAGTCTATTTTGGAGCTAGTAGCAGAGAAACAGGTTAGAAAGAAAACTTTCAAAATATGAAGCATTGAGAATCAGAAACAAAAACCATAAAAATTGATTTGGCAGAATGCATAAAGATGCATAAGCAAATTTTCCTACACTAAAGAAAATAGGAGCTGCTCTGAGCTGGAAGAGGTAGGAGACTATAAGGAGCAGAAAATTCTGGTTGGTACTTCCAAGAAGTGATTCTGAGAATTCCTTTCTCTGAGTTGTATCCTGAGTTGGGGATAGGGTGATACGTTGGGGATCTGAGAGAAGAGAGTATTTATGTTTCATACTTACCTCTATCTCCACTCACCTATTCTGTTTCAGTTTTTGATATCTCAGGGGAAATTCAAGGTGGTTACAGACCTTGAAAATTTTTCTGGTGCCAACATTGTTAAGCAGCAATAGAGTCGAAATGGTAATGTGTTGTGTCTGAAATACAGGGCCTGAAACTTTTCCAGTGATTTTGTGAAACCCAATAAAGGGCGAGGAAAGCACTCAAATACTTATCTCCCATGGGGGAAGAACATAGTAGCTAAAGAAGAGATGACAAATGTAAAGAGGGTAGGATTAAGTGGATAAGAGCAGCCTGCATGGATCATTAACTGGCTATTATATGGATTTCTACAGGTAATAGCAAGCATATTTTCCAAAGACCAAAAAACAGATAGTTCTTCTCAGCAAGGTTGAACTCTTGGAGATTCAGTGTGACCCTGAGGAGAATATAAAGTATGAGAAGAAAATACGATTTGCTTGAGAAAACGTTGTAGTCAGTAGTTTGAATTTCTAAGACAAAATGTTCAACATCAGGGAGAATGGAGCCTTAAAATATTCATTGTGTTCTGTTTCAGGAAAAAAATAGTTTGCACACATGAGCTTTTGTTTTATGAACTTCAGTCTGACTTCGTCATGTTCTACTTTGTGAATGCGGACCTATATGACACATAAATTATGAAGAAGCATCAAGATAATTTCATCTAAAACCATTAAGTACTGTGGAACTAACAAAAACATTACCAATGAGATGCAAGTAAATAGTGAAAGAAATGTGCTACATCTCCTTATTTCAAAAGATGGTAGACAGCATATTAATGGATATCTAATGAGCCATTTTGCCCAGTGCCTTAGAAGTTTGGCTATGATGGGAGCTAACTTACCCTCTTTCTTAGCATAAACTTCTTTAAATATGGCAGAATATGATTGAGTGTTTTAAAATAACACATATTGAAGAGTGTAAGTTGAAATTGAGCCTCTGAGAATATTTCTCTTATAAACCTGTGTTACTTCTTTAGTAAGAATTTATATAATAATTAAACGTATTTCTACCTTTGCCATTTTAACTTGTGCAACAATTTACATTTCCTACAACTTTACCCAGTGGCTCCAAAGCCTTTCATACTGACTCACTGTGAGACCAAGCGATTGGCCTGCTATACCTTGGGAGTATCAGATGTGGGGCTGTCAGCTTTGGCCTAGACTGATCTAGGAATATAAATATTTTACTGTATCACATTGCCTACTATGTTTCCTTTTAAGCTTTGAATTCCATTAATGCATTTCTTACAAAATTTTTGTACAGTTGAAGAATAAGTTAAGTCTCGACGGTGTCAATTGGTAGATAGGGACATTTCACTTTTTGACTGTATACCAAGAGTTAGGATGAAGCTTGATATCTATGGACATCTCAAGAACTCTGGGATAGTCATGAAATTCAGCAGGTGTCTCATTTGCAGAAGTACCCGAAGCCCTGTGGAAGAAAATGTCAAGGGAGATTTTAGTGGTATGTTTATAGGTATAGGGTCTTTGGGGATTTTAATGGTATATTTATAGGGTTTCTGAACCCCCTCAAATTAAGAACCTTGCACAAAAAAAGGAAAATGTTTTCTGAGTTCTACAGGCATGAAGTTTGAAAATTCATATATACAGCAGAACTTCTATTCAACACATTCTCAGGAGCAATGTTAATGCTATTGCACCATTTCTGGATTTAGCAGACTTTTCCCAACAGAGGGTGCTGTAAACCTATAAGAGGAAGCTAATTTGAAGCATGCAAAATATTTGTGCATTCTTAGAAGCCAAGTCATTTGTGGTTGACTGGGAAGCTTCCTTCTCTCTAGCCCTAAATCAGTATGAATCTTGCCTTAGCAGTTGGAGTTTGGTGGGGGATTCAGAGGCAGCCGTATAACACAACCAGGCTGCAGAAACAGCAGGGAGAAGTAACCACATTCCGACCCCTAAGCTTCTTTAGAATGTAGGTCTATCTCATTTCTGACCAATTCCATTTCAAGAGGGAAATAAAAATATTAGGAAGAGGGAACAGAGACTTCCTAGTCAGAATTCCATTCATTTGAAATTTGTTCACACCAAGGACCAAATATATCTGTGCTCATAACTCAAACCCTTATCTTTTGCAGTAATGAATGTAAGAAATCGATTCATACAGTGTTTTAAAAACATTTATTTCATAATATGCATAAGATGTGCAAAAAAGATGTTTTGAAGGTGTCTGCAGAATGCCAGTATAATTTTCCTTCATGTGGTCCTAGTTAAAACTCAAAAATAAGATTAGAGCCAAATTAAACAGTATAATTCCCTGATTCAATTATGTTGTGAGCTCCTTTCATGCATTTGTACCATGCTAGCTACCAGGAATACAAACATGACTTTCATGCTTTCTCTGCTTCCTCTAAAGAGAAAACCAAATTTTGATATTAGCATTGTAGCTTATGTGAAATCTGATCTGTAGCTAAAATATAGAGACACAAATATGTGCACAGTGTTTTTCTAATTATTTTTATTTATAATTTTAAGAAGAAATTGACATCAGAAAAAATTTTTAATTGGGAGCTTTTTTAGGTACTTAAAAACTTCTATGCCCAGCATTAATGGACACCGCTACAGGAGATTTGGTGAACTTTGGTTGAAGATTCACAGGAAGAACAGTCTCAGTCTTTTAAATGTATATATCATCATACCTCAACAAGCAACAAGTGAAACCATTCTCTAAAGCAGGTAATCAAACTTGTGCATATTGAGAGGGAAGTGTCTTGTGACTTGCTTAACTGGTAGCAATTGTTAATGCTGGTAATTAGTAAAATTTGAGTTTTTGTAATATAGTCACCTCATAGAGTACAATGTAAAAAAATTCTTCTGGGTACTTGAAAGTATACCTCAGTGGTAGAGCACTTATCTAGCATGTGTCAGGCCCTGGGTTTGATCTCCAGCACTGAAAAAGACAAAAAAATGCTTCCATTTGTTAAACACATTAACAGTATGGTAGCGGTAAGCAGAACCCATTTTTCAGATCTTCTTTAAAACCCATGTATAAAAAGGCTAGGAAGGGGTTGGAGATTTAGCTCAGTGGTAGAGCACTTGCCCAGCAAGTATAAGGCCCTGAGTTCGATCCCCAGCACCAAAAAAAAAAAAAAAAAAAAAAAAAAAAAAAAAAAAAAAAAAAAAAAAAAAAAAAAAAAAAAAAAAAAAAAAAAAAAAAAAAAAAAAAAAAAAAAAAAAAAAAGGAACAAGAAAAAAGAAAAAAAAAAAAAGAACAAACAAACAACTAGGAAGTCAAGCTTCATTTCTCTCTTCTAGTACAAAGCCTCATTGTAATTGTCCCCTTTTGAGTAAAATCTTCACCTAAAAAAAGAGAAAAAGCCTAAATTTTAACTAAATTTTAATGATATCGAATGATAGGAAAATTCTACAAATAATAATCCCCAAACTGTACAACAAATCTATATAAATATGCTTAGGTATTTAGGTGAATAGAAACCCACACACTGATGATTAGATTGGCATGTTAATCGCCTGTCACCCTAATCCATTTTAAATTACATAACTCAAGAAAAACAAAAAGGACTCAACCCTACCCTTCTAATATTTTAACTTCTGGAGAAATGACAGAGGCCAGAAAGCAAGCATGGTGGTACAGTTTTCCACGATTCCTGTCACTTATTTTGAAAGTCAGAGGCACTTTGCAATTTTCTCATCTTGGCAAATCTGTCCTAATAGGAAATGTTCTGAAGTGTGTCAAAATCTTACAGTGGTATCATCAGCAGAAACACTTATATGTGCTTGTTTAATTTTATATCCTGCACGAAAGGCTATTCCTTGAGAAGGACTCTCCACACAGATGTTATTCTCTCAAAAATTTCATCAAGGCCTTTGCAAATAACCTCTTTCACACAGTAACAAAAGTCCATCATCTGGACAGTGGTTGCGTTGGTGTGGAGCATTTGTATCTTCAAGTTCCTGTCTCAGATAGTTCCAGAGACTGTGTAAACCAGAGGAGTAGGGAAAATGAAGCTTCGCAACTCACACTGTTTTGATTTAGTAGAACTCTACTGGTGGCAGAACTGAAAAGATAGCAGTGGGGAAGAGAAATGAAAGCAGATTAGGGAATTTAGGGAGCTAGGTCCCCCTTGCTGGTCATTCGTTGGAGTATCTCAGGGTTCAGATCTAGCATTCCCCCTCTGCCTGTGCTCTTTCTCTGAGCTCTCTCTGTGAGTTTTATGACCACACAGGCGGTGGATGCTTTAAATTTCTCAAATCTCTACACTCATCCCTGGTCTACTCTTGGAATTTCTAGATTTATATTCCTTTAATATCTTGGCTATCTCGTGCTTATTTCCAATTTAACTCTACTCCTGTCTCCACTGACCTATCCTGTTTCAGTCTTTCATAGCTCAGTACATAAACCTACCTAGTTTTTCAAATTGGAACCCTTACAGTTATCCTGAATATTTTCCACCACCACCAGAATATCTTGGTCTATTATCTTGTCCCTCAGTGGTAACTGTTAGTGTCCTTAGTGATCTTTCTGCTGCAGTTGCCCCTGTAATTATTGCTATGTGTGGAAGTCAGAGATGTCTTTTAAAAACATAACTATTTATCAGGTTAATCTATTGATTAAAATCTTTTTATGCCTTTTCTTCATGCTGGGGATAAAACCCAAATTATTTGCCATAGCATACAGGCCTTCAAATGATCTGTCCCTTAACTACTTCAAATTCACTGCAGACCACTCTGCCCTTGCTCACTACTTCCCCTGCAGTCACCCAGACCTGCCCTTGGTTCGTTGCACATGGTAGCCCTCTCCCCATTTTGGGGCTTTCATACATGTTCCTGCTCCCATCTAGAATGTGCTTCCCTCTCCTGCTCGCATCAGTGGATTATTGTATTAGTCATTTTCTTATTGCTGGAACACAATCCCTGATACCCATTACACTCAATAAACTTCAACATATAAACCTTATGTTGGAAGGGTCTAGTTGTAGGAAAGCTGCTCTCATCACTGTGGCCAGGAAGCAGAGAGAAAAGAGGAGCTGAGGAGGATGATACACCCTTCTAGACCATGCTCCCAGTGACCAGCCTTGTCCGATCAAACCCCACTTCCTAACAGCAAGGCAGCTATATCACCCTCGTGATTCAATCACCTCCCCAAAGCCCTGCCTATGAGTGCATATGCTATTGTAGGACATTTTCCATGTAAACCATGACACTCATTATTCTTTATGACTCACCTTAAGTGTTGACTCTTGAAAGACACCATCTGTAATGGTAATATCACACCCACCTTGAGGTCCTCATTACTCTGCATCACCTATTTTTATTCATTTCCTTCATTGAACTTGCTAATTTTACCTATATAGTTATTTAATTCTTTATTTTCTCTCACTTTTACCAGAATGTAAACCTCACAAATTCAGACACAGTATTTGTTTAATTCCCCAATGTATATTCATAGTTCACTAAATTCTCCAAAACTATTAATACATAAATGAGCGAATATGAATAGAACCAGAATCAGAATTGAGTCTACTGTTCTTTCCACTTTATTCGTTATATTTTTGGTGTTCTCAGAAAATCTGTCTAACATCAACTTTATACAGTTTTCAGTCCCTGAGGAAAGATGCAGTACCTACATCAATGGTAGATTAATGGTAAATACATATCTATTGTTAAAAGTTCCACTCTATTTCCTAATGATAAAAGCAGCAACAATTGCTTCAGTGTTCTATAGCATTTACTGGGCCATGTTTTCAGGGTGTCATTTCATATATTTCCTGAGAAAAAGTTAATATTGTTTCATTTAGCAGATAAGGAAACTGAAGCTGAGAGTGGTTAAGCAATTTACTCCATCCAATAAATTTGAAACCAATCTAACTTCAAAGTCTGTACTCCTAGTAATTACATTATTATTGGCTCTAATTCTTTCAACAAAAACTAGGGGAAAATACTCAGATGAAGGAGAAATCTGAGAATCGAGCAGCAAAATGGCAGCTCAGTAATCCCTCTTTTTTTCATGACATTAACATAACTGAAGATGTTAAGGTGCAAGGTAAAATGGCATATATTTTGCTTAGAGAGACAGATTAAAAGGAACTGGAATATTTGCAATAAAAAGGGAGTAGAATATTTGAAGAATAGGGATAAGGCCACAGAATTTAGATCAAATTCTCATTTTAATACGCTAAATCCCTGATAAATGAATTGTCAAAATTTCATAGGGCATCTATCAATAGGTATTTGAAATGATGATTTTTCTGGGTCCCTATTCATTATTTACTTAAAATGCATTTGAAGCCTTTGGATACTGGGGTGATCATGTTTCATAAAAACAAGGGAGTGGTATTTTAGATATCTTAGATTTTAGTTCCATTTTTCTCACTCTATATTTTGTTCACTTTTCTTTTCTTTCTTTTTTTTTTTTAATGCAATGCTATGGATCAAACCCAGGACTTCCCACATACCAGATAATCACTCTACCTCCGAACAACATCCCCAAGCCCTTTCATTTTTGAGGTAGCATGTAAGTTGCCCAGCCTAGCCTTGAACTTGTCTTCCTCCTGCTTCAGCCTCCTGTGTAGCTAGAATTAAAAGCATGCAAACCATGACTGGTTATTTTTGATTTTCTTAATGGTACATTTTATTTATTTATTTATTTATTTATTTATTTATTTATTTATTTATTTATTTAATTTCTTGGTTCTTGGGATCACACTCAGGGCCTTGTGCTTACAAGGCAACCACTCTAATCATTGGGCTAAATCCCCACCCCAATGGTATATTTTAAAGAATAGACATTTTTACTTTTTATGAAATTCAACTTATCATTTTTTTATGAATTATATTTTCAGTATTGGATCTAAAAATTCTTTATTTAGCTCAAGGTCACAAAGAGTTTTTCTTCCACAAGTTTAATGTTTTAGTTCTTAAATTTATGACTGTAATCCACATGGACTTATTTTTCGCATAGTGTGTGAGTCAAGAGTCTAAATGTGTTGCTATTTATGTATGAATAGCCATTTGTCTCAGCACCATGTGCTGACTATTCTTTCCTAATTAGATTGTTTCAGTAAAAGTCAACTGGGGAAAAATGCAAACATTTCTTTTTAGCCCCTTAATTTTGTTTCACTGATCTGTATGTGTACACTTATGACGATCCCATACAGCAAACATTCAACCTCTGCTTTTACAAGTGTATTATATTTACTTCCACTAAGATATAACTCTTTCTTCTTTATAAGCATGTAGTTTTTGTTTGCTTTTTGCAGTGCTGGGAATTGAACCCCACTGAGCTACATTCCCGGCCCCCAGTTTCAGTCTTGAGTGGAAGGTCAGCCTAAATCATAGATGTATTATGTAATTGCTATAACAAAATTCAAAACACAGATGGATAATGAATGTTATAAAAGAGTTCAGAATTATGATTTTGGTCCAGAGTCCTCAAGAATGAAGTCCTTGACGTTTGGAGTCATCATATTTGGACTTCTTGGGATAGATTTCATTTCACCTCGGCTAAGTCAACGGACTTACAGTTTTATTTGTTTTCCTCATTATTAACCCTCTTTTGATAGGGACCCACGGCTATGTACTTATGCACAAAATGAAATTTAAATACTATTTTTTTTAATTTTGTGAAAATGTGGTGTGAAGTCCCAATCAACATATGTTGTTTTATTTTTTTTCATTTTTACTGAGAACATGTATTGGTACATTGCATACATAATGATCATAATCAACATAGTTATTTTGTACCTGTACATGATGTATCTTGGTTTCCCCCCTCTTCCCATCCCCTCCCTGCCATTCACTCACCCCTCCCTATTTGCAACAAGTTTATTCCTTTCATCTTACTTTTCTTTTAACCTTCCTTCTTTAGCCCCCTTTTCCCTATCTAGTTCTCCTCTCTTTTGAATACTATCTTTTTTTTTTACATAATATCTATTATACCCCTTTGTCCTTATTTACACTTATTGTTACTCATATCAGAGAAACAATTTGCTGTGTACTGATAAGTGTCTGATTTATTTCACTTAAGAGTATGTTCTCAAGGTACCTCCATTTACCTACAAATGTCTCTAGTTTGTCCTTTTTTATGGCAGAGTAGTACTCCATTGTGTAGAAAAACCACATCTTCTTTAGCCATTCATTAGTTGTTGGGCATTTGGGTTGTTTCCAAGACTTAGCTATTACAAAATGTGTTGCTATGAACATGGTTGTACAAACATGGTTAAAGATGTTTTTAATTCTTCTGGGAAGAGACCAAGCAGAGGAATAGCTGGGTCAAATGGAACCTCTAGTTGTAGTTTTCTGAGGAATCTCCACACTGATTTCCACAGTGGCTGGACCAGTCTACATTCTCACCAACAGTGGAGGATGGTTCCTTTTTCCCTGCAGCCCCGCCAGCACTTGTTATTGGTTGATTTCTTGATAATAGCTATTCTTTCTGGAGTGAGATGGTATCTTAGTGTTGTTTTGATCTGCATCTCTTGAATGACCAATGATGTTGAACATTTTTTCATATATTTATTTGCCATTTTTATTTCTTCATCTGAGAAATGTTTATTCATTTCAGATGCCCATTTCTGGATAGGGTCTTTAACTTTGGGGGGTTTGATTTTTTTTGAGTTCTTTATATATTCTGGATGTTAGACTTTTGTCTGAGGGACAGCTGGCAAAAATATTTTCCCAGTCTGTGGTTTTTCGCCCCACTCTATTAGTAATTTCTTTTGCTGTGCAAAAGCCTCTTAATAGGATGTGGTCCCAAGCACATATTTTGATAATAGTAATATGACCAATTAAGGACCCACTCAGTTGCTTTATTGGGTACCTTGATGACAGAAACGTAAGATTTTTATGGGAATGAGAAACAAGTGTCGATGTAATACACTGACTCTAAGGAGCCTGAATGTTTTAAAATGAATATTTTACAGCAGACAAATACGGTTGACCTCATCACTTTTTGCCAAACTCTTCTCCTAAGTAGGGGCAAGATGTCATGACTATCACCATCCCTCCATTAAAAGAACATATGTTAGAGGACAAGGAGATGAATAGTTTTGGCAAAGATCACACCTAGTATGAAAATTAATGGCCAACACCAGACATGCCATGGTTATCTAGGGGAACTTAGCATAATCATTGTGTGTACATCTGGCACTCAGTTGATTTAGATTGAGCTACATCCAGACCAGAATGTGAAAATTGTTGAGATTAAATCTACGAAGGCTTGAGAGGACCACTATAGTATGACTGGCAATACCTGGAAATAAAGTCCATTGTAACTCAATTTAAGAAATCTAAGTAATTAGTCTGAGTCCAAGGAGTAGCCAGCAGATCTTATTAAGTTACAAGCTATACCATGACTTCTCTCCTGAGCTCCAGATCCATTCTTTCAAAACACAGGTAGCCTGTATAACTCTACAGGCACTTCCCACTCAGAATGTCCAGACCCAAAGTCAGTAGCTTTATTCCTATCCCTCTCCACTACGGCCCTCATCTTGTTTCCTGTACTGGGACATGGAAAAGCTATCCAAGTCAAAGTTTGAGATGCTTTAGGTCTCTGTGCTGTGGTGTATCACAATCATTCTGTTAATCACATCCTCGAATCTTCCTTTTCTCTCTTTCATCAAATCAGGCAATGAGTACTGCTCGCTCTTACCTCCTTAACATCTCTGCATTCCTTCTGCTTATTTCCAGCCTATTGTCACTATGTCAGTTCAGCTCACCATCCACTCAGCAACCTCTTAAGTATTCTGCCTGGTCTCAGTACCTTTATCAGATTGCAGCTGAAGTAATACTTTTAAAATGCCAACATGATCCACTCATTTTTTTTTTGTTTAAAATCCTTCAAGATATCCCATTTGGCCAGATAGTACAGTCTAAATTTCTTGATTGACAGTTGTGGTCTTTCCCATTTTGTCAGTATGACCCATCGTTGGTGATACCGAACTTTTCTCAGTGCCCTGAACTCATCACACGCTCTGTTGTTCTGTCTGGAATGCTGGTACTCCTTTTACTTGCCTTCATGTTCTGCCTAATAACTACTCATTTCCTATGTCTAATTTTATAATTACATTCCTAATGAATCCTTCCTTGAGTCTTCTGAGAGCTGATAAATTACCTCAGTGGTCACGGGGTAAGATAACTGTTTGCCTTCCCTACTGAAAACTATTTTCATCCCTATACTTTCAGTTCCCAGAAAAGGGCATAGAATAAAATACAATAAAAAAGATTAAAATAATAAATAGCATTAGTAAGTTTTTGTGTTCTAAGTATGTTGCATATATTATTTAACCCTCAGAAAATATACATACAGCAGGCACTGTTGCTATCCTAGTTTTTCAAATAAGGAAACCAAAACTTGGAGATGTTAAATTACATATACCACAGGGTCCAATTGCAAGAAGTGAAGCAAATATTTGAATACAAACAGTCTGGCCACACAGGGTAGGGACTTAGCTGCTCATACTAGTAAATGTAGAGTTTATAATGACCCCCACCTGGGTAAGGAATCCTGAACTCTCAAGTTAGACACAGCAGGATTTCCAGAAAAAGGAGACCAATATTAGTATGTACGGCTCATTTGTCCTAACCAACATGTCAGATTTCCATAATTCCCAGGAAATATTTATTGAATAAATAAAATGATTTGGTTTGAGCCACAGCATAGAGCCAAAGGGCATCACAAGAGCAGTGACATTGGTTTTATATTTCAGAATTATTACAGACTGCTGAACCACTTCAAATAGGAAACATTCATGAAACAAGTGCTTCCTTTACCCATCAAAGCAGTCTAATTGAATGTCAAATCCTGGTTTAGAGTAAAAAATCTGAGCCAAAGATACAGCAGGTGAAGGGAAATGAAACATATATGAGAGAAAAGTATATTATTGACTTTAAGATAATTTAATTCTTGAAGCTGCCATTCTAAAGAGGGGTCTGGAGTGTAGCGGAAATTTCGTATAATTTGTAGCAAGGTTGGATTTGAAATCTTCAGGGTATTGTGCTGTGTTGAGAATGATACAATAGACTTAAAGTAGTTTAAACTTTCTCTCAATTTTGCACCATTAGTCTCTCAATGATGTGCAACTACTTGCCCTGGAGAATAATGAACTTGGAGAATTGGACCTAGTTAAGAACTCTAAATGTTACATTTCTTACTTTCTTCACTTCTAAGCTTGAGCAGACTTTGGTACTTTTATAGACAGAATCTACAGTGTAGGCTTGAATAGAGAGATGCTATCTTCAACCTGTTGTAGGTAGGAAAGCACATCTTTTTTGCTGCTCAAGGTTCTCTAATGTTGTACATCATTTCACTTTTTCATCAAACTTGCCAAAATTAAAATAAGCTGAAGCTAGAAAAACTTCAGTTCATCGAATCAGGAGACTTCAAACTTTGAGTGGTAAGAAGTTCCACTCACCAATTACAGCACATTTTATAAAGTAGGAAGAAATTTGATCTTTCTCATGATTTGTTGTTTTGTATTAATGTTCTTGCTAAGGCAAGCAGAGCTATTTAAACTGATTGGTTTATAGCAGATTGGTTCAATTTCACCGAACCATGCTGTCAATAAACTTAAAACTTAAATAAAACTTAAATATATGTATTTTGTTTATGATTAGAACAAGGATTAGGAAAAATCGGCACGATTTAAGTTTGGTTACATGATAACTATGAGTGGTTGGCCTTAGGGTATGTCTGAACTGTAGCTTCCATTTTTATTTTTCATTAACAAACTTTACTTTATTGGTCATTCATTCTTATGGGACCTGTCATCATCTAGTGGAATGTCTGAGAAGCAATCTGACAAATTGCAACCATTTCAACTATGAATATTGTGTTAAACTGAGAAGTTCTGGAGACAAAGGAATGATTCTCTCATAGTGGAATTTCAGTTATAGTGGGATATATTGGTAAATAAGATACTAGAGAGCAACTTATTCTACCTACGCATGATGCCTGACTAACCTTAACACTTCACCTTGAAGACTATTTGTGTAAATGAGCTTTCAGTATGTGTTAAAGTAAAGCACTTACTTTCTCTCAGCTTGTGTGGTAAACTGTTTATCCTGTTTCTATATCCCCGATTCTCACACTTTAAAAGACCAGGTTTGTGTCCGATCATATGGTTATCTTATCAACACACAGGGATATATAGTTTTCTGTGACTATGAAACTCTTTGTAAGTTGGTACCAATACTTTATAGCATAGTAACAAGAGCAGTTGGGTATAAAGAAATACTGAGTCAAAACTCAGCCACTCTTCTGGCTATACGTCCCCTATAATGTGAATGGTTTGAATTAGAGGGTCTCTAAGGCTTCTTCCTGTTCTAATACTTTAATAAATGTTTAATGCTTATAAAACATTTCATTGAACAAATATGCTCACATAGATGGTGACATTAAGCTCTGACGAAAATTTGAAATGGAAGATATTAGAGTGTTTTGCTTCTCTGCTGCCACTCTGTTAGCTTGCTTATTAAAATGCTGTGTTCCTGATATCGCTCCAATTTAAAACTCGGATGTTATTTCTGCATTGCATGATTCTTAGCAAATTGTTTATTTGATAAAGGCTTAAGAGTTCTTCTACCCAGTTGTGTTAGTATTTAAATAGGACACCCAGAAAGATAGAAACGTGTTTAAAATTGAAAAGACTGTATATCTAATGGTGCAATGTTAAACATTATAACAAGTGTGCGGTGTGTGTGTGTGTATGTGTGTGTGTGTGTGTATTCTAGAGAAAATGAGCCTCTAAAATTTGACTACCTAGTAGATTATGTCTATCTGTAAAGCCAGCTTTACATAAGTCAAACACTACAAAATATACTACAGTGTACAATTTGGGGGCATTTTTCTTACAGAAAACACTGCCCAAGTATGTACGTGTTCTAGTTATTTAAATGTTGTGCATGTGCCTTTGGAGAAATCAAAAATTTGGGCAAAGGTTTCGGTTTTGATATTGAAAATCCTTGTTATTATCAAAGAGACATGAGAGTTCCCACAGATGAGCTGTAGGAATAAAGTGCAGAGAGGCAGGGAACAGCTTCTCTTACCATTTTTTGATTAATTTATGTTTTAATCTTTGTAATGTGCGCCTAGAGGCCCACTGGTTATATTATAAATAAATAAGCAGAGTTGATAGCATAGTTTTTTCGTCAGAGAAAAAAATGATGATGTGCAAAGTGGAATACAAATGAACACACCAAAAGGGACATTTTTATAAAAGGTGAGCCTTTTGTTTTGTATTTAAACAATAGAAAATACTTTGGTTTCACATACTCTGGAGGAAAATGTGATGTTTGGAAAGTGAGAAGGAAAAGAAAAATGTTACAGCCACCTGAGACAGAACATCCACGTGTATTATTTCCCCGATTGTTATGTACACACTCATATTAGCTAAGAAGAGAGAAGGACTGTGGACATCTCTTCACTTGGTCATCTCTACTAACTGCTTAAAATGGGTTGATACACCCAAAAGGTACATTCTAATAAAAGATAATGGGTAAACGAGATGTACCCAATCATCTTTGCTGTCTTTGGCATACCCTTCTGGAGGCATTAAACACATAAACCAACAGGAGGCCCTTAAATGAATAAATGGTGTTGAAGAATATAGGTAGTTAGTACAGTTGGTTAAAAACTTAGACAATAGCCCCAAATCTGCTCTAAATAACACTTCTTTGTGAATGCATGAACAGAAAAATTATATTTGCTAACTACAGACTCTTGTTCTCCTGGAGAGGGCTGGCTGGACACTAATGAAGTCTTCATTTTGTAACATCCTGTATGAAATCATCTCTACCAACCAAGTTTTATGAAAATATGTGTCATAGATTAATGGTCATATTTTTTAGCCCTTTGATGAGATGACCAAGTTCCAGGAGAGACTCCATTCAAAATAATGTAATTCATCTCTCATGGCAGAAGATGTCTGTGTGTGATCAATTGATTTAAGACTGACCCAAATCACTGCAGGTTTCTGAAGATGATGTTTTCCTGACTTTCTCTCATGATTTCAGGGCTATACATAACTAACATCTGTAGCTCTCTTTGCAACGATTAGACAGCCCGGTAACATTTCACTCTGTACTATGAACTGTATAGCCAATCTTCAGGATTGATTTTTGTTCCAAATCTGTCATAATCTTTAACCAATTTCTTCTGCACGGCTGTCTTGGGGGAGAAGGAAATCAGACGCCCTATAAGAAAGTAAAACTAGACCTTCTGTTTTGGCAGGTTTCTAAAAATTGTTAATCATCAGAAAATGTAATCAGCCAACAACTAAATCATTGACTTAGACATCACTAATGATTAAATCTTAAATTTGTAATGCCTGATTATTGAGTGAACATCTGTACAACTGGCAGGAAAATGTTATTTATCCCTCTTCAACCCACTGGTTTAAGGTAGCATTAGAAACAAAATAGATTATACATTCATTATGAAATCCATACCAAGTTCAGATCTGTGACTACTTTCAATAGAGTTTCAGAATATCACCAATTTAGTACCATTCCTACTTAGTACTACTACCAACAAATAGTTAAACTTAGTTTTTTATTAAACATACTTTTTTTATATAACGTCTGCCAAAACCAAAAATTATCTACCATGTGCCAGGAATTATGGTAGTTATTAGAGTTATGGAATAAATACGAAAATTAAAAAGTGTCTATCCTATAGTTGCACATAATCTAGTTGAGTAGACAGCAAATAATGGAATAGTTATAAATGCTAGGGGATAACACACAATATGTTAGAGTATATGAACTTGTGCTGTGTAATTAGTTTGAGAGGATAAAACATGACTTCCAGGAATAAGATCCAAAATGAGATCTGAAGAATTTTAAATTAAATATAAGAAATCCATTCCTTTGAAGAAATTTACTGGATACTAACCTCATTTACATGATCACAGCTGAAGTCACATATAGACATAGTTGTTACAGGAGTTGTTAAATGCATTTAGAGACGATATGCTAGAGAAACAGTGTGGTTGAATGAAAAGAGGAATAGATGTGAGACAACAGACTTGGTTTCAAATGACAGAATACATATATCCCAAAATGTATATGTCAAGGAAAGAAAAATTTGTGTAAATATTTTAATACTAAATTTACTGAGAGATCATGAAATTAATACAAGTTACCTTTGCCCTCTACAATTACAAGATGTGCTCAAAGTGGTGGCCATAAGCTTCCAGACATTTATTAGTACAGCGAACTGCTGCAGTGTGCACACATTTTTTCCAGCAGACTCTCTCTCTCTCTCTGTATGTGTGTGTGTATATATATGTATATATATATATTTTTAGCAACAATACGTATATAATCTCAACTGCCATTTTGCTATGAATTTAAGTCACATACAACTCACTTTTTTCTATGACTAAGCATAACATTAATGTTGCTAATATTCACTTTGCAAAATTTAAATAGCTGCTCAAATTTTAGGTATTGTTACCTGTAAAGTTTTGGATGATTGAAGTGACATATGTATGAATAATTTTATTAATTTATCTTGTGTGAAAATATATCTTTT